>WKFP01014351.1:1012804-1055733 GCA_011057875.1 Pterocles orientalis | reverse complement strand
AGAAGCGGGGGGCTTTGGTGCACCTTGCACTGGCCAAGTGTACAAATCCTGGGGGGCTCCAGGGCAGGCTCAGGAGAGGCTGGGGGATAAATTCGTATTGATGTTAAATATAGAGAGTGGGGTGAGCACCCATTCCCCCAGGGGTTCAACCCCCTCTGAGTGCTGGGTGGGCTTTACTGGGGGAGCGAAGCTGCAGCTGGGGCTCTGGGGACAGGAGTGGCTCGATTTGCAGTGTCTGGTATAAATACTGCGCTTTAGACATGGTTTAAAAAAAAAAAAAATCCAAACCCTATCGCTGGTGCTGCTCGCTGCATCCTCTGTCCTCTCGTGTTCCCGGCTGGAGAAGCTTTGAGAACGTGTTTTATTGTTTTATTGGTCTTTAACTCCCAAATCATCCTTTCCTAAGAGGTTTTTTTTTTTCCCTTTTCTTCCAGCGACCAAGCGAGCGAAGCAGCCGAGCGAGCGGAGCAGCCAGTAGGTCGCCTTTCACAGTCGCGTTTTTCCCCCACACAGATCCCCCAGGGTGAGACCCTGGCCAGGGCCGGACCCTCTCTGTGCCCCACCATCTGCGTTTGGAAAAACAAAATAACCCCCGAATGCCGCGCACAGGGCAGCGTGCCCCAGCCCGGGGCAATGCCTGTGTAAAGACTAATCCAAAATGAAACCAAGGCTCTGACCGCAACGCCGGAGGGTCATTAATGAGTTGGAAGAAGGTCTGGGAGAATTGGAAGGGCAAGTCCTTGTCCTGTTGCCCACTGAGATGAGGTGGAGAGGTGGGAACTTCATGGCAAGCCCTGACCTCGGCTGTGCTGGTGGGATCCTGGGCCAGGGCAACCACCGACCGGCAGCACCGGCGGTGAAGGAAATGCGATTGTACACACGCACGCCCCTTATTTCCTTCAGCAACAGACAAACCACAGCTTGATGACAGGAAAAAAAAAAAAAAAGCTGGCTGGTAACCTTTGTTATGAGAGCAAACATGGTGCAAAGGGTCTCTGCAAAGGCCTCCGCGGGGTTAGCAGTTTCCTTCTGCCCCACTTGCCCAGACCGGGGCAGGGCTCTGGTGTGGTCCATCGCAGACTGATGGAAAAGCCGGTGCAGTCTCTATCCCCTGCGGGTTTGCGCCGAATTGTCCTGGCTTCTTGAAGTTTATACCTGGATGAGGTGGTTTGACTTGAGGCTCGTGGCGTTGGGCGCTCTTTTTTAGGGGTCTGGTTTGGGTTCGTTTGGGCTTTTTGTGAGCAAAGTGATTTAACTGGATACGTCTGCAGGCTTTGCAATGACGTCCTAGGAAGAAATTCTTCACTAGGGAGAAATGTTTTCCTGTGCGGGGGGTGAGGCAGTGGCCCAGGTTGCCCAGAGAAGCTGTGGATGCCCCATCCCTGGAGGGGTTCAAGGCCAGGCTGGATGAGGCTTTGGGCAACCTGGGCTAGTGGGAGGTGTCCCTGCCCATGGCAGGGGGTGGCACTGGATGGGCTTTAAGGTCCCTTCCAACCCAAACCACCCTGTGGCTCTATGATTCCTCATATCCTCACCAGCCCTGGGCCATGAACAGTGGCTGGGGGCAGGGGGTGACCTGAATGAAGGGACACTTTCGGGGTCTCAGAGTTGCCAAGTGCCTGCACGCTCCTGCAGTAGAGGAGCTGTTGAATCCTGCCGTGCTCTGAAGAGCAGCCCTGCTGTTACCCAAAAAGTAAAAAGGCTGTTGGGCACACATTGTTTTTTTCAGGTTGATGCTAAGGGCCCTTGGGAGGGGTGGGGAGCACAGCGGAGGGGCAGCAGTGGCGTTTGAAGCCATCTCGTGGGTGAACACCCACTTTTTTGTGGGTGAAAGTGCTCGACTTTAACTGGTGCATAAAGCGTCAGTAGGAATTATCCCGAAGGATGTTTTGCTCCTCCCTGGGTCCTTCCCTTAGCTAGTGTTGGACCACGAGCACATCTTGACTTCCAAGGGTCAAAGAGGAATCCAGGAACCTGCTCCCGGCTCATGTGGGTCCTGCCTGACACCCTGAGCGATGTCCCTCGGCGTTTCGCCAGCCCAGCACAGAGGCTGTACTCTCTTCCCTCCACACACCGAACAGGGGAGGGCTCTTGCATCTATTTTCCTTTTCCTAGACCCCAAAATTCAGCTGAGGTTGTGTCTCTGTTTTTTGCAGGTTCGAAAGCCAGCAGGGGTTCGAGGTGATTCGCTCCCATTCCAGTGAGTACAAGCGTTGTGTGGGGCTCCTGCCTTGTGGGGTGGGGGTCCTGCACTCACAGGACGGGGGAAGCAGCAATAAGAGGGTCACCTGGAAGCCAGATGGGGAAATTATACGAGACAAAGATTGTCAAAGCCACCTCAGATGCTTCTAGGGATGCGAATTCTGAGCTCTAGGAAAAAATCTCCCTTTGCATTGAAAAAAAATCACTAAAGCGACGTGTTTGGAACCCAATGCCCTGGTAACTGGGGCTCTTCAAACCGACCTGTGAAAACGACGGTGTGGGTGAGCGTGAATCGATGGAGGTGACTCAGTTATCATCGCCCTCTCGCTGCTTCCTGTGGCACATGGGGTTAGGTGCTGACCTTTTCATTCTGACCCTGAGACGAGCTGCTGGCGGGGTCTGCGTGAAATGTCACCATCAGCAGACAGGCTCTGCGGGGCCGCTCCTCCCCCGGGTACCAGCCCCACAAACCCCTCACAAGCCCACCCCGACCAGAGCTGATGGTGCTGAGCGTGGGAAAAGCCCCAGATCGCGTGGGTTTGGGGAGAGCAGGCAATAGGGCAGCAGCTGGGACTGTATGTTGCTGTGGTGTGTGTTGGCCAGTGCTGCGCTCAGACACCAGTTTTTTCTCCGTTTGTTTCCCATTTTGGCCCGTTATGTGCTTTCAAGGAACGATTTGGCAGCTGGTTTGGGATGCGTTAGAAAAACGCCTGCCAGTGCTGGGGAATCCGGTCTGCTGGATGCTCTGCACTCGTTGAAATATTTGCTATAGCAATTAACATCTCATTTTATTCTTAGCGCTAGGCGCAAGCCGAAGACTGGAGCAAATTAAGGAACGTGAAAACTTATCAATAGCAAGGTAAAAAACCCAACCAAAACCTAGAGCCCAGGTCAGATGAACTTCACCCAACATAGGCGAATGTTCAGGGCTTGGGGTTGGGTTCTGGACCCTACAGATGGGCTATACGTACTTTATTGATGGTCAGTAGTGGGTTCAGGCTGCTTCTGGATTTTCTTCAGTCTGACTGCGTTCTGCTGGCGACCATTTCAACGGAAGCCAAGGAAGTAGCTGTGGCTGTACACAATACGTGCATCGTGGAAAAGAAACCACCCCTCTGCTTATAAGCAATTTGACACAAGAAATCCCCTTCTCCATCACCAAAATCCCCAAGAACCACGCAGCCACAATAACTCCGCTGCAATATCCCAATGTAGTTATTCCCATCATGGGATCTGGCCCCAGACTCTTCACCTCCCGTTGCTCAATGCATCTCCTGTTATAACCCCACAGGGAGGGTCCACGGGTGCTCCTTCTGGCTGGGTCACTGCTGGGGTTTGTCACCCCTGGAAAGGTTTGCTCAGACCTGGGGTTTCAGCTGCCTTTTCTCTCTTTCAGGAAAACCACCGAGGAGTTCGGTGCCTCCCGCCATGCTGGATACGGTGAGCATCTCCCTGGGACGGGCACCGGTTCAGTGCTCTTTCCATCCATGCAGCCACAAAATCCATAAATGTGGGTGTTGTAAATCTTGGCTCATTTGTGTAGGTGCCGGCTGGGAGCTCCCACTGGTTTTGGGAAGAATGAGCCTCCGAGAGGCTGGTTCCTCAGTGCTGGACCCTGGGCAGGGCACAGGGTGGGTTATCCTGGAAACAAGCTGGGCGATGATCAAATTCACTCCTGGGATCGGCACCTACCCACAGCGCTTGTGGCTGGTCTGCACAGCGATGCTTAATGAGAACTAGCGTGTGTCTGGGTTTAAAATCCAACGCTCATCCTGGTACAGCTTACCAGGCATAGAATCACGGAATAGTTTGGGTTGGAAGGGATCTTAAAGCCCATCCAGTGCCACCCCCTGCCATGGGCAGGGACACCTCCCACTAGCCCAGGTTGCCCAAAGCCTCATCCAGCCTGGCCTTGAACCCCTCCAGGGATGGGGCAGATGATTTAAAATATCAGCCCTGCCCATCCCGACACCTCTGCCCTGGGGTCCAACCTCGCAGCCGTGTCCCCAGCCCCCAGCACAGAGCTGAGCGGGGCAGAGCTGCAGACGCCGCAGCGCTCAGTGCCTCCATCATTGAACCACTCCCATCGCTGAGCCTGAGCCCGAGCCTAACGTGCCCCTCCGCTTTTCCCCAGGGAGCAGAACCGAGTCCAGATATCGGAATTTCCTGACAGGTAAGTGCTGCAGCTGCGTGCGTGGGGAGGGAAGGCTGCCAGGGTGGTGGGAGGTCAGCGGGGAGGAGAGCCGGTGGGGAGCTGGCATGGCAGCTGCTGGAGCTCCAGCTGGGTTCATCCAGCGATTGCTCTGTAGGACATGCATTGAGCTGATTAACGGCTGGAGCTGGAGGGGATGGGATGCTCGTGAGCCTCTCGCTCACTCCTGGGACAGCGTGAGCTGGTGCTCTGCCCTAAGAGGATTATCGGTGTGTGGGGCTGTGCTCTACTCTCCCGAACTGGGGGGGATATTCCCCGTCCCCACGCCAGCTGGCAGGTCTGTCCGTGAGAAGTGGGGAGCCCTGGTTTTTCCAGGGTCTGCCTCCCCCTGCTCCAGCCGCCAGCCCTGCTCGTGGATGGGCTCCAGGGCCGTGCTGGGGCTTGCAGTCTGCTGGGGACCAAGAATCATGGAATGGTTTGGGTTGGAAGGGACCTTAAAGATCACCCAGTCCCACCCCCTGCCATGGGCAGGGACACCTCCCACTAGCCCAGGTTGCCCAAAGCCTCATCCAGCCTGGCCTGAAATATGCTCCAGCTGCATGGGGGGATTCTGTCCAGCCATGATTTGGGATGGTGGGTCAAGTCCGTGTGATGGTGCGGTGCACTGACAGCAAACCCTTTGTGCTTGCAGAGGACTGCCTGCAAGAGGATGCTGCCTATGTGTAAGTAGCTGGTCACTGCCACCGGTGTGGTCAGCCAGAGCTGTGCTGGTCCCAGTGTGCCTGGCTCTCCCGTGGCCCCGGCTGGGACACCCCGGGGCTGCATGGGCAGGAGGAGCTAATGGTGGCTCTTCTTCCCACAGGGAGCCCATCTCTCTGGATTACTACAACTGCGCCCGGTTCTTCACGCCACCCATTGGTAAGGTCTCCCCAGGAGAGAGACGGGTTCCTTCTCCAGCGCCAGCCCAGCTGTCCATGGCTCTGGGTAACTGGCAAGGCTTTCCTTGCCCTGGTCCGTGCATTGTTGCCGTGTGGCCCGAAGCAAGTGTGGGGCCAGGAGACACGGTCATTAGGGAGCCATGGGGCATAGGGATGCCCGGCCGTGGATCAGTCCATTTGTTGGGTTTGATGGCACCAAACACTTGGTTCTTGCTCTGTTTCCTCTGCGGGCAGCAGCGAATTGCTCATCGCGGCGGGAGTGCAACCGTTTGCTCGCAGCCTGGGCTGGTCTGGGTGAGGGGGGCTGCAGCCCCTCAGGGTCCTGCCCCGGTGTGTGGGGAAGGGCTTGTCCTCGTCTCAAAGCTTCTGCCAAAGGGACACCTTCAAATATTTAGTGTGCTTGGTTTATAGGCGCGCAAATGAAGGTGGGATGAAATACATCACTCCCTTCGAACACACCTTTTCAAGGCGTGTATTCCACCTGCGAAATGATTTCACCTCCCTGGGCGCTTGGCACTTCTCTGTGCTGACTTAGACATCAATCGCTTTTTCTCTAAAATGAATCTCAAAACAAGAATCCCCTTTTTATTTAAAGAGACTGGGGGAGAAAAAGAAAAGATTAAAAAAAAAGAAAAAAAATCTTGTTTACAAAAAAAATTACCTTATTTTTAAAAAAGGTGGAGGGAGGAAGAGAAACCTGAATGTACTGACATGAATGTTTTTGTATCCCTTATTACTCGGTGCCGGTGCTCCTGTGGGACAGCAATCGCCCTGTCCCACTGCGCTGGGGATGCCCCATTCCTGGGTCAGAGCAGGACTATTGGTGGTTTTTTAGCTAATGTGTGTCTGGTGGTGGGGAGCAGCCCCCTCCTGCAGGCGTTGAGGGATGTCCCCAGGTCATGTGCGCTTCCTGAAGCCCTTTGTCCCCTTCCCTCTCTCCGCCAGAGAAAGAGGAGGATTCCCATTCCTACGAGAACGTCATCATTGGGGTGTCCCATGGCTCCGACACAGGTACGTGTGTAGCTGTTGTGGTCCCTGCGTGTGGCACAAAGGTATCTGGAAACACGGAGAGGGACGGTGACCTGCTTGGCCGAGGGAAACCCTCCTCGCTCGCGGGCTCAGCTCTTCCTATCAGCTCTGTGCTGGCAGAGCCGGGGTGCAGGGGCTGCTGTGGGTGCAGGGCAGACCTGGAGCATTTCCCGGAAAATTCCCGTGGTGATGCCGTACCAGCCGAGAGCTCACCTCCAAGCTGAGCCCTTTGACTCGGAGGTTTCTGCAGCAGTTCAGGAGCTTTGGGCTCTGCATTGCTTCTCCAGGTCTTTAGTCTTGTTACAGCCGAGATGGACCATGGTTATAGCCCCAGCTCAGGCTTCGCATCGCTCCCAGCCCAAGAAGGCTGCTGGAGGAGGATGTTGGACCCCAACGTCTGTGTAAGGGCTTCCAGCCTCTGCCCTGGGATGTTGCAACCAAAATAGGAAATTGGTTTGGTTTCCTCCAGCGAACTAACACAACGCTTTCTGCACCGCTAAAGCCTGCCCTGCGCCTGCCCAGCTTTGCACGGAGCAATTAGAGGAGGCAGGAGCACTGGGACCAGTCTGATCCCTGTCCATGCCTGCGGATAGCTGGGCGCATGGCCAGGGCTGGAGAAGCGATGAGGCAGCGTCAGCAGACCTGGGCACCCGGCTGGAAACGGCCACGTGCGTGGGGCGGGCGGGTGCAGCGGGAGGAGGGGGTTTCACAAACGTCCATTTTTAGTTCACGTGCTGCTCAGCATCATCCTGTCCAAACTGCTCTTGTCACAGATGACGCTCTAGACTACGAGAACAGCGCGGCTATACACTTCTGGAAACTCCAGCAAGCAGAAGGTACGTTCTCAGCAGTTGGTTTCTATTTCGGGAAGGGGCTCCTGGGTTCCATCATGCTAGACTGGCACAGACCACGCTCAGGGCAATGCACACGTCTTCTCTCATCTTGAGTTATTTTTTCCCCGATCATCCGTGACCAACACCTAAGGCAGGTGCAAATTGCTGCACGCGCTTGTAACTGAGTGTGGCTGTGATGGGACACTGTCTCTAGCACCCGAAAGGCCACCGTGCAGGTGGCTGTCCTTAAACCCTGACCATGGGATGCCGCAGAAGGACGTCACCCTTCATGTCTGATATCCTCTTAGGTTTTGAAGCTGCCCTGGTGCAGCTCAGCCCTGTCATCCCCCCCGACACAGAGCCGTGCAGCGTGCATCCCGTGGGTCAGGGGTGCACATTTCTTCCGGTCGGGGGTGCGTGTTTGCTAAGCTAACCTTTAAACCACGCTTTAATCTAGCGTGTGCCTTCCTGTGAAGCGCAGGGGTAGTCTGGCCTGGGAGACAGCGGTGAGTGCGCACATGGAGGTCGAAGAGCTCTCTGTCTCTGGCGTGGAAGCTGCCGAAGCAAACTGTTAGCGTGCTCTCTAGGTTAAATCTAAGTCCGTCTCTTTGGGCTCTGAAAAGCTGTCCGTGCTCACTGCTCAGAGCACTTGCAAATTAGCTGGGACTGTTTTGAAGCCCCTTGAAGGAGACCTTGACACTGTCACCGGAGGTTTCTCAGCACCGAAGGCTCAGTGTTGGCAGGACACGCAGCGTGTCTGTGGCGTGTCGGTGCTTTTAGCTCAACACACTCACCAGCCGGTGCTTCCCACCCTCACCCACAGCTCTGCAGCCCGACAGCCAGGATGAGGAGCCCGACTACGTCAACACGGCGCCTGTGTCAGGCCCTGCCCCGCTGGCAAAGCCGAGGTAAAAAGAGCAAATGGCTGATGGATTTAGTTCGGGGCGGGAGGGTTGTGTTTGTGCCACAGAGAGCTTGGCTGGAGCTTTGCTCCGGGGCCAGCCGGTGAGGAGCGGCCAGCTCTGAGCCATGCCGCGTCTCCAGCTCATGTAAGCAGTGGAGATAAATTTGTAAAAGTCCATGTCCCAGCCCCAGCGCTGCCCTCCTCCAGCAGGAACTTAAAACTGCTCTGGAGCAGCCCCAGGCGGCACTGGCACGTGGTGCAGGCAGAAACCCCCAGACCCCGCTGGTCCGTGCCCCACGGAGGGTGAGCAGCAGGAGGGATTCCCAGAGCCCTGCCTGCTCTGCCACCACCGCACATCCTGCCCCGTATCAGCAGCCGCCCGATGCTGATGCTAAAGAATCACTCGAGGCTGTTAAACTAAAAGATCATCTGGGGAGAGCTGCAGAGGATCGCATGGCGCTGGGTGAGTGGGTGATAGGACACGATGTCAGTAAACACAGGGTAGCAGGTGGAAGAAAAGCAGCCCCGGGTGTCCCAGGGACAGGGACGGGTTCTGCACAAGCTGTTGTGGCTCAAAGCGGGCTCCCGGAGGCTTTGCGGAGAGCTCACAGTAAATGTCAGCTGAGTTCTTGGCAGACATGGATCACAGGGAAAGAGGGAAATAAGCCACCTCTGTGCTCACGTGGAGATCTGCAGTGTCTGAATGTGCTGGTTGGAGTGAGTGCTGCTGCTCACCCTGCTCCCGGCTGGACTGGGACTCCAGCTGGGACAGGGACTGGGACCAGCATTGTTCTCCTTGTCAGGTTTGCACCCCGAGACCCCCCCAGCGGGATCGTCCTTACGCCCGTGCTGGCAGCACCAGTTACAGGGTTTATATTCCCCAAACTGGGCACCAGCAGTGGGCAGAGCCCCAAAACGGGATTTTTCTGAAGCTGTGCAGAGTATTTAAGATTTGTCCTCAGCATGCCCAGCACAGTCACCCTATTCTCCACGTCACAGCATTTGCTTTGAGCTTCAGCAGCCCGGCAGCTTTAGATCAGACAGAGACCATTTGCGGAAGCTGTGCCAAAGACAGTTTGTGCTTTTTGGTCGAGGATTTGGTGTCACCCGTGGCACACAAGTGGCTTCCCAACAGGACACACACGGTCTGGCTGGTGGCAAACATCCCGTGGGAGCCCTGGACTGAGAATCCGGCCGCAGCGGTGCCTTGCTGCCAGGCATCTCTTTTGGCTTGAGCTGGAGCAAACCAAGAGAACATTGTAAACTGGGCTGTGTCAGCTGGGGCTGCAGAGGAATTTGCTCATTCTCCCTCTTGGGAGGTGTTTCTGGACTAGCTAGGCATCTGAGCATCTGGAGGAAGGAAGCTGGATTATCCATGAAAAATGAAAAGTTCTAGAATGGTAACTTTTATAAGCAATCCTGCATTTACTCCTCTTCCACAGAGAAATTTCAAGGCGGAGGGGATTATGTTTCTATGCGTTAGTCCCAGTGCGTCCTGGCTGTTTGCTCTGATAGTGGCTCCGTGGCACTGAGCACCCCTGTTTGTGCCAGGGAGGGTGCCCCCCGCATTCAGAGCTACAAGAGGAGTATTTGGCACCAAGAGATGCCCAAAAGGTTTAGCAAAGCTGCTGTAAGGAGCACGCCTGGTTTGGTGGAGAGCAGTGACAAAGCAGCAGAGGGGCTGCCATTAATCCACCCCCAAAGTGACAAGTGATGCTGGGAAGGCAGAATGGGGAGGAACAGCTGTCCTGTGCGGCACTGGTGTTGCGGATTTTCTGGGAAAACCTCCAGTCATGGCAAAACGCTCTTGTGTTTGTATGTGCAAATAGCTCCTGGGAAATTAAAGTTGCCGATGTGCTGTTTGCTGTTACGATGATGCCGCTGTTACAGCCTTTGCTGGCAGAGCAATGCTGTAAAATCCCCATCTCCAACCAAAAAAAACCAGCAGAAGCTCCCCACCGAGGGAGGGGGAATCCAGAAATGGGCTCCTGGCACCTCCACACCCTCTGCTCCGCTCGGGGATCGTTGTCTGGGAGCACAGCTGTGGCTTCTGCTCAGACGTGGAGGTTTTGTAGTGTACCTCGCTACTTGTCCCCAGGAAGAAAACGTAACGGGCAGCAGAGTTAGGAAGTTGAAAGCAGGATTACAAGTCAGTGGACTCACTATTTTTTTTTTCCCTTCTTTTTTTCAAGTATTCTGCACAAGGTCTGGAAGCAGTCCTTTGAGCTGTAAGAGAGCACCCAGCGGGCTCACACACGGGGCGAGGGGAACCTTCCATCCCCCACGGAAATCTTCTCCAAATTGTCCCTGATCTCCCAAGATCACATTGAAGGGGTGCCGCTGGAAGGAAGCGATGCTCTGCCTGAAGTCCTACAGAAATCCAACTGGAGAATCACTCTGCCCGGCCGTGACGACGGGGCATTAATGCTCATTATCCCATCTCACGTCCCTGCACGCCTGCCGGGGGAGGATGGCCAGGCCGCGCGGGGTGAAATGAATGTTTAAATTGCTGAGCGATAATGCAGGAGCTGCTTAATTCGTCAGGGTGACTCATGCAAGGTGGATTAAACGGAGGGATTATGTCCTGATGCAGTTCCTGTGCTCTCCTGCAGCAGCGGGTTCCTCCGAGAGGCACGGGCAAGGCGGAGGTGGCTTCACAGCAGCGGCGCTTCTCTGCACTGAATGAGAAACCAACCTGCTCACACAGCTAAAGAGGATTAGAGCCTCGCCTTACCCACAGCTTCTCATTCACGGTGTCCATCTGTGGCAGTTTTCCTGGTGTTTCAGCGCCTGTTTTATAACAATACAAAGACTCTGCGAAGGGCTGAGGGAGAGCCAGCATCCTTGGAAACCGCGCCGGTCTCCCAGCATTGCCGCAGGAACATCAGCCCCGACCGTGCCCCTTGTCTCTGGAGCCCCGACGCACAGATCTGGCACTGTTGTACCACTTATTTATTAAAATTGAAAAGCCTCCGAAGAAAAAGCAGTGTTTATTGCAGTTTGTGACGATGCAGGTGGTGTCTGCGCGGTCGGGCGAGACGGACTGTGATGGGAGGATGTGAGATGATGCGGAACGGTGTGCAGGATCTGACGGGGAGATGTCGCTCCTTAAAAGCTTTCTCCCTCCAAATTGGTTCAGAAAACTGTGCTTTGAGATGGGACACAGTCCCACTCGCATCTCCGGGACTGGCAGGGAAGCGGAGCTAAGGGCGAGCGAGCCCTGGGGTGGGAGGATGGGATGTCGGTGCTTCCTGCTGCAAACAGTTTGGCTGGATTTTAGCAGAATTTCTGAGTGGCCACCGTTCATGGGTGGTTGGGAGTTTGGCTTAGGGGAAGATACTATGCGGGGGGTGAGGCAGTGGCCCAGGTTGCCCAGAGAAGCTGTGGGTGCCCCATCCCTGGAGGGGTTCAAGGCCAGGCTGGATGAGGCTTTGGGCAACCTGGGCTAGTGGGAGGTGTCCCTGCCCATGGCAGGGGGTGGGACTCAATGATCTTTAGGGTCCCTTCCAACCCAAACCCTCCTGTGATTCTATGATTCTAAGATTTACTTGTAGCTCCTACAAAGGCCTTTACTCCTGTTTCCACAGGACTTTTACAACAGAGAAAATCTCATGCGCTTCAGGGATACACGCACACAGGGAGCTACAGTTGCTTTCTGCTCACCCCAGCTCTGCCCAGCCCAGCTCCTACTGGCATCCTCCATTTTCCCAAAATTTCAATGCTCTGCAAAAGGTTTACACAGGGTGGGGGGGACATCAGCATCCTAGCGAGCCTGGAGCAGACGCAGTGACAGCTCCCAGACAGGCCAGGAAAGGAGGAGACGCCTTCAGTACCGAAATAATGTGCCCAGCCCTCCCAGGGACATGACATTGTCCCCTTGGTTCATCCTTGGTGCCTAACAGCACTTGAAGAAGCTCCTGTGTCCCGTGAAGTGCTGCAGACTGGGGATTTCTTGCTGAGGGGAAGGGCGAGCTCCATTTTCAGCGATGTGCGGCGATGTTAACACCTCCTGGTGATTCATCTCGTAACCCAAGGGAACCATTAGATGATTAGGAGATTAGCAGCAATAAAAGATCCTTGGCACGCATGCAGTAACAGATCCAGCTAGAGAGCTCCCAGAAAGTTCTAGCTGTTAGGTGAGTGTGCGGCCAAAGCATTAAAATAGATTTACTGGTTTTGCTAAGCAGGGAGGTGGATTAGACCAATTACTTCTGTTATAAGGTTCCTTCACCTCCAAAATCTGAGTGTGGAAGTTGCAGAGCCTCAGCAGGCAGGGCAGGAGCTGGACACGGAGCATCTTCCCTCCTCGTACTAGGAGTCTGAGCAAACCCCCCCGTGCAGCGCTCCAGAACAGCCAGCTGGAGAGGGGTAAATCCCTTCGCAGCTTTGTAAAAGGACAGGAGTACCTTTCAGCCAGTGATCTCATTATGCTGGAAGACATCCAGGGACTGTTACGGGAACTGTCACCAATGTTATTACAGTCTTGTTCTGAAACACCTTACATTTTCTGTTTGCAACGAGTGAGTACATACAGGTGAGTGTGTCCACTGATGCGTTGTCCTTTCAGGACTCATTTTCAGATGTGCAAGGATTGCTGGTGCTCACCCAAAATTGCCAGATCCTGTATTATTTGAACACAACGCAAGGAGAAATGACAGCTCCCCTGGGTCCCGGTATCTCTTTCCTCACACTGGGTATGCAGCCAAGTGAGCAATTCGCTTCCTGTTTTCAATTTAAGACACATTTGAGAAGTAGTTTTGGCACCGCTGGTGCAGCTGTGCAATGGAGCCGGGAGCCTTCGCCAGCTGCCAAAAAGCAGCAGCTCTGTGCTCGGAGAGGGCAAGGAACCACCTTTGGTAGCACAGCCTGCGCTGGTGGCCTCTTGGATCCACACTGTTCCTCTTGCTGGGAATAGTGTGCAGGATTATGTCCCCCTGGTGCTGTAGAGGATTAGCCCAGAAAAGAATCGGCTCCAAACTGGAGCTGAAAAAGCAGCTACTGAATACAGTCATAAAGAAAACCAGTTCAGCCAGGCAGGAACAGAACTGGGAGCTGCCGTGTTTCTCACCCTTCCAATGCAGCAACAGGGAGGGATGTCCAGTGGGATGACCGGCCTTGGGCGCCCTCCTAATACAGGGTTTGCTGTTTTATGAAACTCCCGCAGCAACACCTCTCCCTTCCCCGCTCAGCACTGAACATTTAACCAGAAAGCAAAGACAGAGGCTGTGATGTACAGCCAAAGGAAAATTAACCCACTCTTTAAATGTGTGGGACAAAAGCTGTAATCCTGTGTCTGCAGAGAACTCAGCAGCTTAAGCCCCTTCATACTAAATCAGCAGTTGTATATTTTACAGCGTTTGTGCTCACAGTGTCGATCCACTGGCTGGGAATCAAAAGGTAAGTTCAATAAATATCTAGTGAATCAAGAACGTACTGTATGACTATTCCAAGAGCTGTTTTATTCCATTTGGGAGCGAGCTCAAATGTGTCTGCGCTTTAGCTGTCAATTAACATGCTCTCCTGCATTTTGAATTACAAAGGGCTGTCTGCAGGCTCTGGCAGGGAGGCTGCAGAAAGTCTTGACGGGGCAATTGATGACACTGCCAGTGCTTGCTGCTGAAACTCATCACACCTGTGCCTGAGTCAGAGAAAGAGGGTGTGACAGCCCCTGCTGCAGCGCAGGGCCAGTCTTACGCTGCCAGCGAGGATCAATCTGGCAGCTGTGGTGCGGGCAGCTGACTACTTGGGGTGGAAAACTTCAACACAATGGGGAGGAGAAGTGCAGGCACCAGTAAATTGTACCTCTGACTGCTCTAATCAGCATGTACTTAAATAGATTTATTAAGATAGCACTGCTTGGAGATACAGATCTCACATCTGACCTGGGGGTGGTCAAATTCAATGTATATTTGCTTTCACTCTGCATTTCACACTTTATTGCTCATCCGCACTGGCAAGGTGGTTTCCAAAACCGAACAGACAGGAAAGCATGGTGCTGTAGCTTTTTTGTGTGCTGAAGTGAAGTGACACTACCTGACCTGGACAGCAAAAACAGGAAAGGGAACTCAAATGCAGAGCATCCCCAAATTTGGTAAATGTTTTACAGAAATATCCAAAAGAAACAGCTGGCACCATTAAACATGTGTATATGTTTGGTGAAAATATCTTCCTGACCCCCAGCACATAACCAGCGCCCAGGAGTGGCACCTGCTCAGCATGCCTGTTAGAACTTGATGAAATTCCTTATTTTGTGCAAAAATTTTTCCTTCTTGGTCTCAGTAAGACCACCACTCATGACCAGGCTTGAAGTGTACTCACTAACTACAGGATTCAAGTTTTGTCTCCTGCTCTTAGGTCTCAGTACCGCTGATGTAAGCAGTTTTGCTGAGTGCACAAGACAGACCTCATACCTCTGGACTGTCTCTTCTACCTCGGTTATCCAACAGGTAAGACTTCTTGGGTTAAAGTAGTTTTTAAAGCTTTATTCATCTAAATTAAAAAAATACAAAACATTTTTACAATGGAACCTGGTTATTTTTCTGTAATTCAGCAAAACCAAGGGACCGGGCTCTTTGCACGCAGAATTCAGGACGCACACGGAGCTGCTGACCTCGCACGCCAGGGCTGCACCGGCCCGAACGCAGGCTTCTGCACAGGGAAACATCTAACTCGCTGCAGGGGCTGCGGTCTTCTGACACAGCTTGGCCAGCAGTCCAGCCATTTGTAACAGGGAGTTCACACCTTCTGCTATCCTCATATGGGTGTACCCGATTTCCTGGTGATAAAGACATTGTAAAATCCCCTGTTTGCTCCCCCAGTTTATGTATAGTGTGACTAATGACCACACAGAACACAGCCCTGACTGCTAAGAGACCAACTTCAGAGTCATGTGAACCTGAGAAACATACCTACTCACATAGACCAACTAGAACGCCTTTTTTTCTTCTTTTTTAAATGAAAGCCTGTATTTCCCCACTTTCTTGGTAAGGAATCAGGTGCATAGATCTGAGGACAGGCTTTAAATCTGAAGAGTGATTCCATTACCCCAGTTTACCATTTGTCAACTGGCTGTCAATATAATTTAATATTTTACTACCTATCGAAGTATGCACTTAACGAAAGTTCTCAAGCAGTTATCTGAGGCTTTGATATAACTACTAAATTCAGCCAGCATTATGTTTGTTATTAATTCTAGCTGATCACTAAAGTGGCTTTTAGCACTCCTGTGGGTAGTTAGACTTCAAACTCCAAGTGACCATTCTAGCTGACAAACTGATGATGCAGAGTGGGAAAGAAATCAGTAATAAGAAGTTAAGAAATACTTTTTTGTACTAATATATAGTAAACCTCAAATAGAAAACCCTGAGGCTGCCCCTGTATTCAAGATCACATCCTCTTCTTTAAAAGGCCAAAAAGACCCCACCTGGAGCTAGGTCAGTACTAACCTTGATAAATTCCAGTTTCAGATATTCTGGCATTTGAAAGGTTTTACACACACGGAAGATGTTGCCAATCACATCTTCTGGAGCGTATCCAAGTCGCCACAGGTGGGCAAGAATCTGTGTGGGCAAGAATAACCCTACATTTATCTGCAAAACTTATCAGGTGAGTCAAGCATAGGCCTTGTTGGAACAACTGTATATAACTCCATGTACTATTTATCAAATGATTTAACCTCAATTGTTGAGCAAGTAATTTCAATACAGCTTGCTGTTTTGCTTTTGGCTTATTCATCTGAACAAACCCCTGCATAAAAAGGACTTAATTCATCAACTCACCTACATGGTATTGCCCTGATCTTAAAAAACAACACACACTGTGAATTCCTCAAAACAAACAAGAATTCTGTAGAGAAAAAGTGTTGGTGTGTGCAGACACAACACATGAAAACCAACCTTGTACGCTTCATCAATATTTGCATTTATGCAGTGCTGTATCATTTCTTTCACAAGCAGAGGATGAGGCTCGTCACATACCTGCAGCAAAGAGAAATATCACACTTCAGAATATTAGAATGCTCTGCATTAAGACTCCGGTATTTTCACCAAGCTTCTACACAGCTGAAGTACTGAATCAGACACATTCTATAATACAGATTAAATTTTAAGTAATCTGACTTTGCTGGTAACACAGCTACCCTGCCATGGCAGATTCAATAGCAAGAAATGAGAACACCCAGGCAATAGGTTCCAAAGTTATCACAGTGAAATTTCCCAGCAGTTACATGATTCGTGCGCTTTGAGAGAACTGGAAAGCCACAATGCTTCAGAGGTGCCGTTAGGGACTGTGAGTGCTCTCTCCCTTTTCAAAAGGCACACACACTTTTTTACAGCCTAATGCTGTAATTGCTACCGACACAGTGCTGGCTGCAAACTGGCCAAGTGCTTTCAAAGGCTTCAATATGTGACCGAAGGTCTCACACAGCCGTAGTGCTAAACTTCCAGCATCGCTGTTTCACACTATTACTAACCTTAAAGACATTTTCACTGTTTATAAAGCCAAATCCAGAATATGTGGACTGTAAGTTGTTTAATGCCTGTGAAAGAAAAAATAAGACTTCATTTATTTTCTGACGTGCTCTGCTTCTCACTCCCCTCCTCAGGATGACGTACACTTTTCAGAAAAGGAGGCAAACAAGCAGTTTTCAATTAAGTGAGAGTAAACAGTATGCAGACTGTGTCCTCCCACAAATTTGGTATCCAGTTCCCACCAATTCACTCTTAAGAAGGAGATCCACCCTAAAACCCCACAAAACCAAATAGTTTAGTTACTCTTGTGCCACAGGTCACATCTCCTTTGCTTTGCCTCTCCAAAGATATAAACCCTTGAGAGCCACAATTCAAAGGTTCTTTTGCTCTCAGCAGAAGCCGTTGTTTCATTGCTTTTCTTCTTTTACCTGTCTCATATCTCCCTGGGCTGTGAAGATAATGGCTTCTAGTCCATCATCTGTGTATGGTACATCCTCTTTCTCAACAATTTTCATTAGCCTCGCAAGGATTTGTGAATCTGTCAGCTTGGTGTAACGCAGCACTGCACACCGGGATTGAATAGGTTCTGAGGACAGAGACGCGTAATTAGCATTTCCCTCCTTTCTCAAAAAAAACCCCATTTGTTTTCATCTTGGAAGAACATATCTCAGCTTCCAACTCTTCATTTGTCTTCTTTTAAAGAAAAAGAACAGGTCAGCTCCAGACAGAATATAGCATCTCCTTAAGCATATACAATTGTTACAGTCCTTCCTTGAGCCCAGATGCGGTACTTGAGTTTTCCCAGATATGTGCAAATATATATGGAGCTCAGCTTCTTCTGTTCTCCTGGATTTCTGAATGTCTACATTATTATAGCTAAATAATCTAGGAACAATAATAAACAATAATAAAAGTCTAAAGGTCTACAATGTGTTAGCTTATAAGCAAAGTTTTATGTTACAGAAAGCAGGACAACAAAAGGGATTCAATACCCATTATCCAATACATCAAACATCTTAAACTGCAGCAGAGTTGGATGGAGGTCAAGCCCAAAGTATAAGAAATCTGCTTCTGCACTCATGCATAGCACTATCCATCTAAACCAGCCGTTCAGAGGGTTCACCGGCTACACAAATGTACTCTTATTAGCTGGATGTACAGGTGGTTTGATTTTTCAGAAGTACCATGGTTTCTTGCCACAAGCAGGTCCAAGATATTTCTCAGAACTGCCTTGGAAGTTAGCCAACAGTACGGAGAACATACGACAAAAACTCCCAGGAACTAACAGCACTTTACCTATGATTTTGTCAGAGGCATTGCACGCAAGCGCAAAGCGCGTTGTTTTGGAATAAATTTCCATTGTTCTTCTTAATGCTTGCTGTGCTCCATCTGTCATGCTGGGAGAGAAAAGAGTTAGGACAGATTTTGCCCTTCACTGACTTACAGGTGCAGCCTAATAGCTATTTTTATACAAGCTTCAGAGTTTACTGATATTAAACAGTGCTTTGTAAATTACTTGATATTCTGGCTTGATAAACTAAGCAGCTTTTTCTAGTTGTGAACAAATCACCCCGCAGTGCAGGTAATCACCAAGACCTCTGTAAAACTAACACGCAAAATTGAACCATTCATATGCTGAAGAATATTGCTAAGAATGCTACGACTTATATACAAGTGAAAGAGAATGTCCTGTTTTCACCCAGTGAAATTATCTATGTAAGCCAGATTCTTTTCAAAAAGAACCAGTGAACTGAAAGATGCTCTCTCATATTCAGCTGAATCCTGAGGTCCATCTCCTTTGAAGCAATGACCTCTGCTTGATACAAGTAATCTCACAATAACATTGCTCAATGCATATTAATTTCCTAAAAAAATAATTTTTGATAGACCGATAGGAATACCTAAGACTGTCTAAGACAGCAGCTCTGCAGACAGGACACACAAAATGTGTTTCACATAGAAGCTGAGGTTAAGAAAAAAACAACATACCTGTCTGCTTCATCAAGGATGATTATTTTATGCCGACCTTTTGGTAGTGTGACCTTCTGCTGGGCAAACATTTTGATTTTGTTTCTCACAACGTCAATGCCTCTGGAACAATAATTGAAGTGATTCATGATCAGATGGGTGAAATGGATTTTATTCAGCAGCCGCAGTGGCTGAAGCACTCCTGAGCTCCCTATTCTCCCGCTGTTTGTTCCTGCCCCGTCTGCTGTGCCAGTATAACTGTTGTGAAACCACGTTGTAAGCCAGACTGCCCGATTGAGATGTAAACACCAATACTCCTCATTTTTGGAGGCTTTGAAAAAAGAATTTAACAGTATCCGTACATATGTATCAGTAATCTTACGTAGTGCCACAAAATTACTTATGTTTGCCAAAAGGTAAGAGTAATAAATGAACAAAGGCAGAAACATTTAATACAGCTATGTATTGTACTCATAAACAACCCTCCAGTAAATATCCTCAGAATACTTCTGGATGGCTCTGCTACAGAACTTGGGAAATATAATCAGCCCCTAGTGCTTGATCCTTGAAGTAGAGTCAATGTCCTCTACACACCTCACACTCTTATCTTCTATTTTAATCCCCAACTATCCTTACAGCACTAGTTTCTATCACTTCACTTTTTTTCTATAAGCATTGAAGAGTCCCATTATGAACAGCTTGTTCACTTTTCATTCTTAGGAGGATCTTTATGAATGCAGGAAGCCTAACTCTTTAAAGTAAATCTAAGAAAACAGTACAATTATGGATTCTGCACTCCATCTGTTTAGATTTTTGGGGTATGAATGTATCTATCAAGTTTATAAAACGCCAAGTAATAATATCTGTGTTGACACGTAGACATCAAAGATTGCCTGACTTTTAGTTGGAAAAACTGTATTAAAATAAATAATAGAGGCCTTACTATAGCATTAAGCCTATCACACTGGCCTGAGCTGATCTAAAAATAAAAGTAGATACTTGCTGCTTCATCAAAAATTTGACAAGGTCTATCATTCTTACCTGTCATTTGAGGCATTCAGCTCCAAAACAGCATCCTTTAATGCAGGACCAAGCAGAGCACGAGCCAAGCAGAGGATACTGGTGGTTTTACCTGTTCCTGGGGGACCCTAAAAATGCAAAATGCACCAATTGCTGGTAAGTTTAATGTCATTTTCTATGCTGTACTCTTTACAACACTCCCCAGTCATGACAAACAGCTGCAACAGAGGAACTGCAGAGAGAACATCAGACTAGTGGTTGCCTGAGTTCAGGATCCTGCCTCCAAAAGAGGAGAGAAATGCTGCAGGGAGAAGCACAAGACAGGCTTCAACAGGCACCAGAGGGCCAGGTCAGCTTTTAAGAGAAAGCTGTTCACTATTTGTGTATTCTGCCAAGATCAGTGCTCTGTGACCACACATCAACATCCCTCTCCCCCATATATTCAGGCACAATGCAAATCTATACTGGGAGGCTATTCTGGCTGGATTTCTGAAGCCAGGACGGACACAGTGAAATACGGTACAACACAATACTTACAGCAATTATAATATTTGGTACGTTCCCCTCTCTTGCAAAGACCTAAGAAAGAATACAAATTAAAAATATTAAATAACAAAATACCGGGAACAAATTGTTTCCAATTCTATTTGAATAATGAGAAACAGAGCTACGATTTCTTCCCTCCTGCTTTCATTTTTTCAACCTTGCTGCCCTCATGTTGGTTTTTTTTTTTTTTTTTTTTATTGAACTAGAAGTCAATCCCTAGAATAACATGGAAAAACTTAAAAGCAGTTCAAATCCCACAGGTCTTTAGTACTCTTGCTTTTCCTTTGCATCTGTTTTATGTTTGTTAGTATGAGCTTTCTGTCAACAAAGACTGTGTTTACAGACTCATGTGTCAAGGAAAATATTTTTCTTCCAGAAAAACATTATATTTATGTTTCTTTTTGTTGTTACATGAATTATGTTTATTCATTGAAACAATATTATTGTAACAGCTACAAATTTTCTAAGTTGTGTCAAAGGAGGGGCAATTTAAACAACTTCCCAACTCAAGATGGTATTATTTCCTGAGAACGCCACTCAAACACGTCCTAAAACAAGTAATTTTTTAAGTATATCAGAAAGATTTTATTTCCACATAATCAAGAATGGGTGTAAAAATACAGAAGTGTTTTAACTGGTCTGCTGATCTATGCAGAACTGGTTTATTGAGCTAACCCCCAAAGAAAGGAAGGGACAGCCACACACCTCCAGCCTGCTCACTGTATCTTCATTTCCAACTATTTCACACAGTTTCATGGGTCTGTATTTTTCCACCCTGTAAAAGTAAAGCCCCACAGACTTCAGCACATCTAACAAAACTTTAATAGTGCTTTACACTGACAGAAAAAGGAGGATTGCATTAAGATAACATGTGACAAAGTAAACTCTGTGTGTCTTTAGTGGAAACGCTGCAGGGTCCCCCCACAGCATCCCACGGCACTAAATCCTGAAAGGTTTATTTCTATCAGCAGAAAAAAAGGAAAAGGAATAAAAGAATGCTTAACTCTGACAGGAGTTTGGTGCCTCAGTCTGACGTGACAGGGCTGAGGGGAGATGCCGCCCTGTGTCCTCTCCCCACTCCCACCTCACAGGCCCCAGCCCGGCCTGGGCAGGTTACTGGGTGCAGTCAGAGCCCTCACCGCTGCCAGGACCCCCCTTTCCCAGTCAGACCCAGCTCCTGCAGCCCACTAGGCACAGAGGAAGGACCCAGGGGCCGGGCCCGGCCTACACGAATCCCTCAGCGGAGGCGCCATGCAGGCCCAACAACACAGCGCGAGCCCCTACCTTCCCGCCAACAGCACATCCCGCCCCCCGCTCGACCCATAGGCTCTGCCACGGCAAGCCCCGCCCCCCGCCGCGCATCTGCACCAATGGCCGGCCGCCCTCCCTGCCTCCCCGGCTCTATGTCACTGCGCGCAATGGCGGCCTGTGCTCCTTGGCCGGCAGCCGCCTTTCCCCCGCCGCTCACCAGGGCAGCTCGTAATGGCCGCTGCTGCCAGCGGGACCGGCCCCCGGGGGATCGGAGGATCTTTGCTTCTCGCCTGCCGAGGGCCCGGCCTTCTCGTCCCCTGCGGCCTCCACCTCCATGTCCATCCCGGCGGCTGGCCCGGCCCGCGTCTCCCCGCCGCCGCTCCGTGAGGGGAGGGCCGCGCTGCCGGGCCCGCCTCGCGGGGCGGGACGGTGAAGGCCGGCGGGGGGGTCCTCCCCCGCGCTCCCTGCCCGGCCGGGGCGGCCTCCAGCCGGCGCTGGCGCCGGCGGCAGCGCTGTGAGGCCGCTGAGGAGAGGGGGGGACAGCTGGGCTGTGCTGAGGAGGGGCTGGCTGTCAGGCTGCAGCACGGCTGGGTGGGCTCGGGCTCGGCTGTTCTGGAGTCTGGCTGCTTTTCCCTCCCTGCTGACTGGTTAGGTGTTAAGATAATTAACAAAGGCAGCAATATGTTTGCATTTCAGGAGTCTAAAACTTTGTTTCTTCTTCTAGCTACCTTTATGTCCCCTAACAATAAAAGATGCATCGCAAAATGCCGTAAGTAGTTATGTTTTAATGGGGGGGGGGGTGTGTGGCTGTGGTGCTACCGTTAGAATTGGGGTGTCAGTATGAGTTTTAAACTTGAGTAGCTACTGGGGCCTTGGTACATCTTTGAGCTCTGCTTATGCTCCACGAAATCAATGATTTCTGTGTTAGCTTAGGGAGCAGGGCTCTGCCCTCCAGTCTGGGCTCTGACTCCTTGAGAAGTGTCTCTGTGAGGCAGGACCTTGGGACTGATTGTATTTAAAGCCCTGTGTGAGTGGTGATGCTTTTCTAAGGCAGTGACTTCCTATCACTTGCCACAACTCTTGCATTCCAATGTTATTCTCAGTGTCTGCTCCTTGGCGTTCTGAGGTTGGCGTATGAGCGTTTGCAGATGAGAGCATCACCTTCAGCCTGTGGGACTGGTTCTCTGTGTGGCCTGACAGTGATGGAGTTTGCTGAGTTTTGCATAAGGTTCTAAAACTGGTGGGTGAAGCAAAGTGTAGTCTCATATCTGAGCTCTTATGCAGGCAGGGGGGTCGGTGGTTTAATCTTGTTTTGAATATTTTTTCTATTAATAGCTGTACATGGTTCCCAGTGGTTTTAGGGTAAGTTGTGTAAGAGTGAAATTGTAAGTGGTCTGCAGGCTTTGCATGGCTGGCTGAATGAACTGTGGATTAACTTTGCCTCCGTTGGAGGTGAAGTAGAAAATTAACAACACAATTATGTGGCACGTGAGAGTGAGACAGTTGGCACTTTTTTCAGTATTCAGACTGTTTGTAGCACATGTATTGGATGAATACATTGTTCCTGTAATACCTCAAACTCACTCTTGTTTTTGAATTGAACTTACTGTGGTACTCAGCAGAGCCCAACATGAGACAGTGAAATACTGCAGCTCCGTACGGCACTGCTGGTCATAACAGTCTGTCAGTACGGCACACTGGACATGCTTTGGTTTCTTGCCAAATTAAACAGTTATTATGCTCTTAGGAAGTACCCGCCTCTCGATAAGATAAAATTTTCCTGGCTAGTGTTAATTCTCCCACTATATGTGCAGGATTGCTGCTGATAAGCACCCAAAGGAGAGTAAGAAAAGCTATTCATATGAATTGTTGCAGAGAGCCTGATGACAGATTTTGTGATATGTTTCTGCTAACCAGTTGCAATATGTGCTTCTTTGGAGCACAGTCTTCTAAAGCGCTGCAGCCCCTGTGTAGGCAGAAACTCCTCGCTTATCCACAGTGATTCTGTAGTTTACCAAACATGGTAGGAGTATTTATTGAAGGCACAACAATATTGATAGGGATGTGTGGCAGGTGGATAGGCAGACCTGAGCTGAAAGTTTTAAACTCATCTATCCCAAAATGTGAACTTTTTTTTTTCTGTTAAGATCACAGGATACATCCAGGATAAAATTAATTCCAAATTCAGTACTGAAATCACAGAACTCTTTTGATGTGTCATCAACAGTGCCTGAATACACATGCATGCAGTAGATATACTGCATTATCCTGAAAGGAGAATAACCCTGAATTTAAGATTATTCCTGCTGGCCTGTCTCCCTCTCACCCCAAAAGATACATAGGAAAAGCTTACTAAATATTTCTAGTTGGTGTAGAGTGCAGGTAAAGGCTTTTTGCTAACGTTTTAATTAGCAAGGGGAATGCTCCTCTTGGGTGTATTCAAATAGCATCTACTAATAATGGAGATCACCATCAAATAAGTAAGTAGGGGTCTTGTGGTCATCCCAGGAACAAGGAAGTCCCAGCTGCAAGTGCTTTTTGTAGGGAACAAGTCCTTTAAAAACCATGAGGAGGCTCTTCTCAGATCGTCTCCAGTCGAGGGCTGGGAAACTACAGCCCAATGCAACAGGTTTTGTCAGGGGGCTGGGTACATACAGAATTGGTGGCAAAAGATTTGCTATTTTGCAGGATATGGTTGGTGAAACTGAGGACAGATTGTTTTGAGTTTGAACAAGAAGTTGAAGTCAGTGGAGACATTAAAAGTGAGGCAGTAGCTGCAGACAGCAAAGAGGAACAGTGATGAAATGATGGGGGATGTGAGGTGTAAAATCCAGAAGGCAAGAGAAATAAAGGATAAGAGAAGAAACTAACTTGAGGCAATCATTAGTGAAAAGTATGTATCTGTACTGGATATTCAGGACAGGTAAGTAAAAAAAATATATGCAGTGGTTTTGGGAAGAGGGGAGAACTGTTTAGTATTCCAGGTCATTTTGCCTTTGGGTTAAATGTGAGTTCAGCTTACTGTTGCTGTTAGGGCTCACACTAATGTACGTTATCCAGCAGGTCTAAAAGGCCAGGGGCCTGTCCCCAGCAGCCCTGCAGGCCCAGTTAAAGCTGTCACCTCCCATTGCAGCGCGCTGTCGTTCAGCAGCCACAAGTAGGTCACGTAGCACAGATGGTCCTGCTGCCAGGGAGCTGCGGAGCCTGCAGGCCCCTCTGAGGCTATTCCCTGTTCGCTCTTTCCCTTTCACACAGTGCGGTTGGAGACGGCAGGATGAATTCTGATGCTACCAACCGTTTAATGTTCTGTTTGCTGAGGCTGAAAGCATAAAGTGAAGCTGATGCAAATACCAGGAGTGAAAGTAGTGATGGGGTGATTAGAAAGGAGGCTGGGCTGGTGCTTTACAAAACAGTATATGCAGGGTATTAATTTGTCCTTGTAGCATCATAGCACCCCTCCATTCTTCACATTTTTTTCCCTAGAATATCCCTGAGAGGTACAGTTGTGCTGATCTGAACTAACGGTATGTGTGCCATTTAAAATTTCTTCTGAAATACAATGGCTGGGGTCACACATTCACTTCCCACCAGCATGCCGCCATCTCCTAGTTTATTTCCCCACCCACTGCCTCATCTTTCCTCTCTCGCTAGCATCTCTAGTAGCTGTGGAGCAATGGCAGCTCAGCAGAACAGTCTGGGTAAATATAGCACGGCATCTGCCCACCTTCTTACCTGAGTGCTTTTATTTGTGGCATCTCATTGCTTTTGATGTTTTCATTAAGTACCTTTCAATGTCTGGGCTTTTTTTTTTTATGCCATCACACAAAATTATAGGCAGCATGCTGTCTTAGTCTGCAGTTAGGAAATCCGTACGGCTAGAAGTGAGACGAGTCACAGACTGTGCTAACAGCATGGCTGGAAAACCCAGTTTCAGCTTATTGCTACCAGGAGACTCCAGTGTTGCAAATATTTACAATTTTTTTCTATACACATCTTAAAATTCCTAGAAGAGTGGCTTTAGATCACTGCAGTTTTAACCCAGAGAAGCTTTATTATGATTTTTACGCACCTGTTGAACAATTTATAATTTGTCCAGTACTTTGCAGTAGGTTACAAGAAGAGTATTCAGCAGTGGCGAGCTGCTAGTCCTACTCTCCCGCTCTTTGGATACTTAGGAAATTTCAATTACTTTCTTAGTCTTTTTTTTTTTTTTTTTTTTTTTTGTTAAGCACATCATAGGGAACGACAAGTGTCCAGTACAAGACCAGCCATGTGGTTACAGCTTTAGTCAGTAGAGGGAGTATGGACACCTGCATTAAAAGCCACATGGGGTCACCCGGGACAGCCAAGAGAAGACTTTCACCTAGAATTCCTCTTGTGTCTGCAAAAAAAAAGGTAACTCCTCTAAGCATACCTTTTCCTAGATGCCAAAATGCAGCTGTTGGCTACTAACACTGTTGATGAAGCCAAAAGTGTAGGAGAGAGGAATGCTTCTCTGTGCTTGCTGTGCTTTTCTTTGCACAGTTACCCTGTGCTTGGCTGCTTGCAGCTGCAGCTTGGGGCTGGTGTGGAGCATTACCCTTCTCCTCCATGTCAGCATCTCCTGTCACCACTGGTGGCCGCAGCAGGGTTCTGTCTGGACAAACACCTGCCTGCTTGCACTGAGGAAGTGGAGAAAGCAATTGTTTGCATGACTTCTGCTGCCAAAGGTAGATATTGCAAAGAACATCCTGCAGCAGTGAGTGCTCTTGCACAAGAGGAAGGATCTTCACGAAGAAGAAAGAACCTGGTGGCTCTGTGGTCTGTGAGCCTTCTGGGAGGCTCGGGGCTGATGGGTACAAAACCAGAGGAGACATTTGGGGGCTGTGTCAGCTCAGCTCTGATGAACAGTGTCATCCAATAGTGAGAAATGGAGGTGGACAGTCTGGGCTCATCAGTTCTTCTACCAGTGTGCCACTTAGTTTGTGTTTTTAGACATAACGCTTGGTCTCTGTGGCCTCTGTTTCCCATGATGGTGGGAATGTACACTGATTTGATTGATGTTTGTCAGAAATTTCAGAAGAAATTTGCAATGAAGTTGATATGAAGTGGGTTGTTTGTGTTTTTTTTTTAACAGGCACACTGTTGCTTAACTTTTGGTCAGACACAATGCAGCCATGATACAGCACTTCTGTTTAGTGCAGCCGGCATTTGTACTTTCTTGTGTTCATTCCTTACGTCAGCAGTCTGGTAATATTCTCCACTGACTGCCCCTAATTGGTACTGCATGACATTATGCAATCCTTTTCAGCTGTGTGTAGTCTCTTAAATAAAATTAATTTGTGCTCATTTTCTGTTCATAAAAGGCGAAGATAGAATATTTTTTTTTTCCCCCAAGAGCCAAGGAATTACCATGCTGTAGCACTCTGGATTCCTTCACATCTGCAGAGCATGGATTTAGAAATATCGGAAGGAAGAGCTGCGGTACTCCAAACCAGGAAGTTCTTAAAGCATAAAGGAGAAATTTAGCAAAAGATTAAGGTAAGGGTCGAGCCTGCCTTGTTTGTAGAGTGTAAATGATAGGTGAAGTGAGAAAAATCTGACAAAAATAGAACTGTGGTTGTTATCTTCAGACTTCCATGCATATGGGTGAATTTTACTCCAAATGTTTGGTGTGGTTGTGCCTAGAGATGCAATGAAAAACAGGACTTGTACTCTTAAGGTTTGTTTTAGTGGCTGCATATCGATTTGGGATTTAAGGGATAACTTGGTATATTACATTAAGACTGGAACATGACACCAAAATATGCACTCAGACTTTGATTGTCCCAAGAGTAAATGGCTTGTGAGCCTTTCCTTGGTCTGGGAGAACATGAAAGGAAGCGGTCCTGAATTACTGGGTGAAGGTGTGTTCTGCTTTCTGGGGTGAAAGTGCTGCACTGGCTGGCACTGTGCAATTTGAGTTGGCCGCAGTCCAGCATGGTGCCAGGATGGCCCTAGTGCTCCAGGCAGTGTGTTTCAAACGAGACGAGACAGGACACTGCTGTGGAGGTAAACCTTTGGACAGTAACACTGCAGTCCAGGCTCTGTTCCACCTGGGCTAACTCCCTGAATTCCCCTTGCCTTAATTAGGTTCGGTATATCCTCCGATTAAAGACACTGGTTATTTATTGTTGCTAGTGCTACAGTATTCAACTAAAGTCATCACAGAAGAAGTCTGAGTCATGGGGGTGAGGGGAGAAAAGGTTTATTTACTCCATTAGTCATCTGGGGCTTGTCCCTTCTGAGTGAACAAATCGTATCAGCACACACCTCACCGAGTGAGACTCGCCTACGGGTTTGAGCACAGTCAGGCCGGAGTGTCTTCCAGTGTGCAGTGACTTCCCTGAAAATACCCGACTTCCCCGCAGCCAGGTTGCTCTTTTTCTAGAGGTGGTGCTCCTCTGAAACACAAACCCAACAGCAAAGGGCAGTAAGTCCCGATGTCGAGAGAGCTCCATTTAAACAGCAGAGTAATTTGTCACGTTGTTGGTCCTGCATTTAATTGCTATGTAAGAGTACAGGATATTTCAAACACGATTAGGCAGTTTGCCTGGCTTTTCTAGTATCCAGTAAATCTTGCTTTAATGCTGTGCCAAAGGAACAGAGTTAATCTAATCAATTAAAGTTAAACATTAGCTCCTACGTCCTTTCTTTTATAGGTTTATTTTTACCTGCACTTGCTCAAAGCAGCTTTAATTGTAAGAGAAACTGAAAATCCTTGTTTTAGTCTCTTGTTTCATGCATGTCTTTAGGATACATCCAGCTACTTAAAGATATGCTTATAAATTTGCAGGTTCTATGTCAGATTTTGTAAATGCTTTTGGGCTGCCTCTGGGTAAGTGTAAGACCATTGTAATGGTTACCAGCCTTACAGAGCCCTGACAGAGGCTATGATACAGTACACCTTGCAGAAACATTTGCTCCGTGAGGATTTAGCTCACCTTTTATTTAAGTGTTTTGTTTCTTAATAGCTTGATTTTTAGTAAAGCTTTTAAAGCTATTTGAATTTTTAAACAGTCTGTTTAAATTGGCTCCTGGTTACAGCAGTTAAACTGTTTCTCTATTCTGGGAGTTTATAAATTTGCTTTTGTAGTCTCTGTGGTAGATATTTGTGACTCAGTTTCATTGAGGGGGGTATCGGGGCGCATACACTGGTAAGGGAGAAACAGTCAGTAACTGAAGAGCAGTGTGCTGGCTCTGAAGGCTGAGGTTTCTGGTACCAGCTCAGAGTTTGCCTGTCTGAACTTCAGTTTCCAGTGGGATT
This sequence comes from Pterocles orientalis, assembly GCA_011057875.1. Classification (NCBI taxonomy): domain Eukaryota; kingdom Metazoa; phylum Chordata; class Aves; order Pterocliformes; family Pteroclidae; genus Pterocles; species Pterocles orientalis. The sequence continues at coordinate 1,027,137 of WKFP01014351.1, read as the reverse complement.
TCTGCATTTGCATGCTGGAGGCAGCTGGATGCATTTGAGTGGGATTTTCAAAGTAAGCTAACTCATGAGAAATGGGTTCAGTCCTAGTCCTGCGGCAGTGCAAGGGCTGCCTGCTCCCACAGGCTTGAGTAAAACCAGGATTTAATTTGAATGGTCTTTAGGGGGTTTTGTTGCTTTTAAAAATTCTTTCTATAACAGTAATCTTAGGTGATGCTTGTGCTGATAGAGAATAATTTCTTCCTTCCCTCACCCCCATATGATAAATAGCACCTTAAGTATTAATTTTTTTTATCTAATCCTACCACATGCAATTATTAATCCACGTTTTACTGCCACCCAGGAAAGCTTTGCATATAAAATGTTGGCATTTTTAAATGAATGTTGGCTGCTGCATCCCAGGGTGCATTTTTCTGCCTCTCCTGATGTGTGGGGTTTTTTATTGTCTTGGGTTTTTTCCCTTCCTTTTATTCTGACTTGTTTCTCATTTGCTCAGCCCTGCAGGGGAGATATTTTGAGGGCTAATATTCACTAGGCGGTAATTAAAACAATGAAGGATGGATGTTAATGTAAAATACTACATTTCTTTTGTAATTTTCAAGAAATAAATATTCCCCTGCATGTATCCCCTTTTAGGGATCTGTTATAAAGTAATAGGTAGCTTCTTTCTTTCCCTGCAGATTCCAGAAAGCCTGCAAGGGGGGAGTTCAGGCTGCTCAGAAAGGTTTTGTTACAGGGCAGAGTTTAGAAACAACCAACCTTGATGGTAAGGCTTGTGGAGTTTGGAACAGCCAGTGCTGCGTGTTGGGTTTGAGCTGTGGAGGGACCCGTGGCTGCTCCTCTGCACACAGTCAGAGTTCACAGGATGCTTCTCTGTCTCCAGTTAGTGGCCAACAAATGACAGCTTCACATGGGTCTTCTTAGGAAAGTGGAAGATTTCAGAGGATTGTTTTCTCTCCTGGTATTGAGGATGGTCTTTGTGGGGGCACAAGGAAACAGAAGAGGGCTGTCTGGCTGTGGGGAAGATAAGGTCTCTTCCCAGGAAGATGCTTATTCTGAGCTCGAATGTGCTCTTGTTATGAAAGCACGTGCACAACAGCTTTCAGGGTGATGTAGTTTTAGGACATGAGAGAAGCATGGCAAAACAGGGAGAGAGAGATTACCTGGAGAGCTCAAACCAACAGTTTATGCAGACGGGTTCTCTGAAAGCACCTTGCAGGGATCCCGTCCTGATTTGCAGCCACACGGACCCTGCAGTGTGCATTTCCCCACGATGCTGTGACTCCCAGCAGGACCCCATGGCAGGACACCAGCCCAGTTTGTTCCCTGCTGCGCTGGGTCACCACACAGGGCGTTCAGGGGCACTTTGTCCTTTGCAGTCCTCCTTCCCACCATCTCAGGAAGGCTCTTAGGAAGGGAGGTTTCATGCTTCCCTTCTCCACCCCTGCCTCTCCTTCTTGATGTCCTGGACACTTGCCAGCATGCCACCGAGTGCCCCCAAGAAATATTTACTTCCTGTTTTTTTGCGTAGACCTCCAGAGGCCTCATTTTTCATGAATAAAATATGAGCTGTTCTCCTGGAGCCACGAAGGGAGGAAACTAGTGCCAGCTGGTGTGGCCGCTGCTTTTTATTGCTGTGGTTGCTGATGCCTCCGCCCTCAAAGGCAGGAAAACCAGAGGAGAGAGAAAACAGCTCCAGGGCTTAGTCTAGAGTCTGTTTCCAGTGTGAACTGTGCTGTCTGGAGCCAGTACTGAGGAACAGCTCGCTTTGTAATACCTCGTCTCAAGCAGTTTGTAAGGGAGGAATTCAAATATTTCCGTTTGAACCAAAATTATACAGGACTTGTCTTTTGCTTGGAGCTCATCACTGCCTAATGTTCAGTTTTCATGGAGATTTCCCTGATGTTCCCCTGGTTTTTGTGTGTGTTTGTCCAGATGAACCTAGAGTTGTACAATCACTTATCCTAGCTGAATCACATCTTGGTTTTTTTTTCCCCATCTGTTTCTACAGTTTATCAAGGTTATTTTGCATTAGCTTCATTTCTCTACTTTTCTTGCAGTTCCTCCCAACTTGGCATCTTGTTCAGACTTAAGAGGCATGCTATGCATATAATAATGTGAAATGAAAGCATTTACCCTCCTGGTGACTGTCCTTGTGCTCCCATACTTTGAAGACAGAACTAATGGCTGAGGTAAAGGGGTGCTGAAGGCCACTTTCTTACCCATATGAGTAAATAGCAATGCGTTCTCTTACCCACGAAAGTATTTAATATGTTTTTCCTGGGCTTTGGGAACTATTATCTGCCTAAACATCATTTGTCCTGGAGATGTCCAGGCTGCCAAACAAAGCTTGTCATGCAGGTGTTGCTTTCACTGTTAGACTGGTACCAGAGCTGAGAACAGAGACTGTTCCTACACCATTACTGCTTCCCTCTCTTCATCATTCTCTTAACGCAGTTCCAGAGTTTAGTATTCCCATCAGCCGAGAACAGGCCAGCTGGCTAGCTAGAAGTAATATTTTTATAATAATTTCCAAGTCAGCTCTGCGATTTAGCTTTCCAATTCTGCATCTATGCTTGCTAGTAATATTTTGATAGAATCTTTAAGTTAATGGCTAAAAACTTCATTCATCCAGCAGCACACTTGCTGGAAAAAAGATAGTGCCAACATACAGGTGGGGAAACTGAAACAGGGAAGTTTGAAATTTGTCTGATCAGTGAATTCCTAGTTAACAGCCTCCTGAAATGCATGCTGTGGTGCTGAAAAGCCAGAAAATGTCACTTACTGTCATTAGGGTGAATTTGATCTGGGCTGGAGCTGTGGCTTTCTCTGCCTTGCAGGAGTTCAGCTCTTGTAGACAGATGATCCAGTAATACAAATGCCACCTGCACCAAATTACTTCAGCTTAGGAGGTGTGTTGGAGTGGAATAGAGAAAGGCAGAGCTGCGCACACAGTCTTTGTTGTAAAATAAATATATAGCAGCTATACAAACGGGTTTGATTGTATGGTTTATCAGTCTGGGCGCCACTGTTAGTGGATGTGAAGGTTTGACAGAACACAACCAGAGTAAAGCAAAATGCCCTTTACAAACATCCCTTGTTTCAGTGCTGTGTAATGTACGCAACTGTGCTTAGTAAATGTCGTCTCAGAATGGAAATATTATTATTACTTACTAAAAAGAAAGTCATGATAACGGTGCTACGGAATGGTGTGCGTACACATGCACATCGAGTGAAAGCAGTACAGAGGAGCTAGATGTACCTCATCTGGCAGGATTGTAGGCTACAAATTGGTTATTAGAACTGGAATTTATAGAAATGAATGACTGAAAAGACATCTCAGCTGCCAGAAATAGTCTTTATTTTTCCAGTACATCAATCAGTGTAACCTTGAGCAAAGCATTTGACTTCCTTGTGCAGCTGCAAAACAGGGTGAAAGGCAGGAATATAATTGGAAAATCAAATGCTGCAGCAGAGTGGCTCTTTCCTGAAGAAATAAAGGATTTCCAAGCTAAACGCTTAGTGCTGTCTCTAATAGCATCCCACTGCAGCTGTGTTCGGCTGCCTCCAAACAGTATAATGCAGGGAAAAGCCTGATCCTGATGGGGGCTGTGCACATGCAAACCACAGTATTACAGTGCTCACTTGGTAGGGAGCTGACCTTCGTGGTGTGTCTGATCTAATTAATTTCACCGGGGTTGCTCCTACATGTGAAGTTAAACCTGCACTTAGGACTTTTCCCTCGGTTCCCTATTGAAACTGGCAAACGGGGAGCATGATGTGCTCCTAGCGCCAGGTGCCATTCCATTGCAATAGGTGACAAAACCATCTTTCTCATTGATTTAATCACCCAGCCTGCTGGAGGCCAGAGGGGTGCGGAGGTGTAAAATGATTGCAGATAATCCACTGCAGAGATCAGAGACTGGCTTCCAGCAGAGCCGGGTGGTGGCATGTCCTAGCTAAGCCCCTGGCCTTGTCAGCATGCAGCCACAGCTCCTGTGAAGCAAATGCCCAAATTGTTGCAGGACAGGTCTTGTTTTGTGTAGGGAATGACACCTGCCTCCTTCAAGCCCACATTGGTACAGGAGAAGTATTTAATCCTGCCGTCTGCTTCTATGATATAGACTGACAATATTTTTTTATACTGCATACCTCTCAAAACAATGCAGTCTGAAGGCAGCGATGATGGAATGAATCCAACAAGGTTCTAGTTTCTTTTCATCTCCTGCATAGACTTGACCTGCTTACGTACTTCTAGATCTTCCAGGTTCACAAACTCATCTTTAAATATAGTGATGGGTTTTTTTGCAATGGGAGGATAGGGAGAGTGAAACTGCCCTGCAAGTTTGAAGTTCTATTTATAGGGACTAACATCTAACATCCTCTTTATTTTCTATGGAAACAACAGCAAGGCAGAGCCCTTCCTTACAAATCTCCATGGCTGTTCTTCCCCAGATCAGTCCTGTCAGCCCTGTGAAGGGACATCTGCACGAGCTGGGGACTGTAAGTGCGGAAATTGTCAGACTTCAACTCCTTGACTGTTGGGACCTGAAGGTCACTGCAGTATGTCATTCTCAAGGCAATTTTCTCTGGAATTGCAATATGGTCGTGGCTTTGTTTTACGACCTTGATGTCACAAAGTATTAATAATCTCTTAAAACAAGCCCACTTGCAAAAAAAAAAAAAAAGGGCAACATGATTTGATCATGTGTTAGGCTTTTTGGTCAGTATTTATAGTCTGCTTAAACATCATAGCTTGTGGTGTGGTACACAGGCACGGATGCGCGTGGGTGGATTTCTCTGCCATACTTGCCTGTATGCAACAAGGAAATGAATTTTCAGTCTTTTGGGAGGGCAGCTGTTTCCATGACATTTTAAGCCCAGTCTGCAAATATCTTCTTCTCTTTTCCTTAGCTATACATACAACTTGCATGCTAGATGGGTGGGATATGGGTTAATTCACATTTTTAAGTGTTTTCCACAAAAAAGACTATTATTTTCTTATTTCCTTTCTTCAATAAATATCTCGGATAGTAATCCGCTATTTCTGTTCTTTTGCCACAAACGTTCTTAGATGTATTGCAAAGAATATGAAACGAAAGGTACAGGTGAATTACGTACTGGAACAGCCCAGAAGCCTGCTCACGCGAACACCTCTGAGAAGCTGACTGTTACCACAGGCTCAAAGCAGAGAGAGGCAAATCAAGCAATTACAGAATCTGTTCAGAGAAGTTTATTTTTTGTCAAGAGTTAAGGGTTGTCTCATACTTTGTTATTCTAATTAGAATTAACATAGCTACAGCTGAAATATAATTATCTTAATTACCTTTAATATATCTGGCATTTAGTTCCGCAGGTTAATTCACCTTAATTGTATTTTTCCACTTGTTAACTTTATATTTGTTGCCACTGCCTCAGATTCTGTTTCTTCTAAAGAGGGTAAAAGAACACATAATTTAAACTCCTTTTCTTTTTCTTTTCTATCTTCATAGCCAAGAAGTTGGCATTTTCTACCAGCTGAATCCGCGACATGCACAGTGCGTTGCGTTGTCTGAAGGACTGCAACGTACGCTGGCGTGACGGAGCCCTGACACTGGGCACAATTACCGTGTCCCCTGTTTCTAAAGGCGGATCTTGTGTGTCTGCATGCCTTTTGTTATGAAATAGAGTAAACATGCACTTTGCAGGTGCTGCGAGGACTGTAAGTGCCCCCTGAAGGTCAGGGCTGGCTGTCAGTTCTGATGGGACGGAGCGTTTGTAGCGTTCCCTGAGCTTGGCTGTGAGTACTTGGGACTGAGACAAATATCGGAGGAGGCAGCATAGGTTATTTTAACATGTACCTTTCACATTTAGTCTGGTCAACTCAAAGCACTTTACAGATCAGGTCAGTACCATTGTTCCTCTTCCGCTGTTAGTGGAACAGTTGTTGAGATGGAGGGAATTTCCATTTTACACCAGCAGTAAAACCAGAAATGAGATTAGCATCCAATTTTAATGTGTCCCAGTCTAATGTGCTATAGAAAGCCACACTGGCAGCATTGTCGTAGTGATTCTTCCTTACTGGAACATATACAATTTATATAGTGCAATTAATAAAACTAAATTGTCAGGAAACTGAAGAAGTAGGTGCAAGTTCCCAGATCTGGGTTATACCATGGCATTTGACAGGTGAAATCCACATTATAAAGGGTTTTCTATATGAAATATTCTAAAATCAAAATGAATACCTGGCAAAGGATCAGGATTTTTCAGCTTTCTCTCTCCATTTGAGTAGGGCTGAGATTTTCAGGAGTCACGACTGTCCTTTCCGCCTGGCAACCACTGCAGCAATATGTGATCGCAGATTGAGGTCGTTTGGGGAATCTTGCTAGTCTGCTGTCACAAGACATATTATTTCTGCATAAAGAAATGACCTCCTTTTTATAAAGACATCACACCAGTTCTTTAAACCTTTTACTCTTGTACTGAAAGATGACAGCTGGGATCAGGGGATGGTCGAATGGGTTGATGGTGGAAACGTACTATAGTGGGAAACTGGAATTCTTCATACGGTAGATAGTTCCTGGGTGCCAGAATAGCACACTTCTGTTGCAAATGGATGTTTCTGTGGCAAGAGAACAAAATGCAGTTTAATTACCAGCGCTCTCCCGGAGACAGGATAGCAGCCCATTCTCCTGCATCAGTGCTGAAACAAGCTGTGCTGTGGGTTTCGAGCTGTGTATTTATGCTGTGCTCATTACCGTGGTGTTTAGGTTGGTCACGGTCTTCAGTTGAAACCTCTCCTTAATTCAAAACATACCGATGTTTGCAGGAAGTAGAGGGCAGCTAGTTGTACTGCTGATGACCTCCTACCTTTTCCGTACTCCTACCTTAGACAAGAAAGTTGCAAATATTCCACACCTCAGTGTGGAGCCAGCACAGCTCGAGCAGAGCTCATAAACACGCGCTTATGTCTGACCCAGTGTGCAAGGCTGGCTGGGAACAACGAGCTTATCGGTGACGTTTAATGACTGGGAATTAGTGGGCTGCAGGTGATCCTGCGTGGGACTGTAAGTCATGTAAATGTCTTTGTGCTTCAATTTCCACATCTGGAAATTGTTACAAAGATTGTTTCTTGTGTGCTTTGGGATCTTCTGGGGAAGCATGCTCTGTTAAATTACAGTGCCAGTGCCTTTTTGGAGACAGCCTTGCTTTTCTGCAGAATTAAAGGCTGAGAAACCACAGTGGCAGGACTGGATGTTTTAGTGGACAGTGCCCGCAGTCAGGCCAGCTGTCCGAACCACCTCCCGGCATTGCCTGCTGAAGACACCTTAAAAGCCTTGCTTTTCTCTAAGTGTCAAAATGGGAGCTCGTTTCCCTCCCTTTCCCCAATAAACACAGCTTCGGCTGTAGGTACTGAAATATTTTTCCAGTTCTAGGCACAGATAGGAAGCCTTTTTGTCCTGGCTCCCATCCCTCATCTTTGATCTTCTAACACACTCCAGTTCATGCAGAGGAAACGGGACTCTCCTGCCTCGCGCAGGTGCTGCTCATTCTGGAGCTCTGGTAGAAAACATCTGGTGCTTCTATTTGGACTGAAATAGTATTTGTGCCAGGGGCCAAACAATAGGAAAATAGATTGGTTTGGTTGGTGTTTTTTTGTTGTTGTTGGTTTTTTTTTTGGTTTTTTTTTGTTTTTTTAAATAAAGTACAGGGTGGCTCCAATTTGTTACAGGCCCTGTTCAACCAGGTCAGAAAAAACAATAAATCTTCACACTCCTGACAGGAATGAGAAAGATCTGGTGGCAAGTATTTGGAGCAGCAGCAGAAAAGAGGAAGATTTTTTTGACATACAATGAAAAGTAGTAAGTGAGCCAGAAGTAATTTTGATTTGCAGTGCCCAGAGACAGAGCTTGGATGGTTTGCAAATAACTGGGGCTGGTATACATGATGCTTTGACAATGGGAAAAATGCGGAGCTGCCCCATTATGAGTGATCTTTGCCTGCTTGTGTTTTCCCGAGGGTACACTGAGCTGCACTGAGAGTTACCAGAGGCTCTATAAAATAGGCTGCACCTGATGAATATAGGACACCGTGCTGGGAGCTCTCAGGCTGGCTTTATTCTCTGACTTGTATGGGTATCAAAAGAAATGCATGAACCGAGTGAGGTACAACACCCAGAGTCTGGCCACCCGGGTTCTGCACCCAGCTGTGCTGCTGGGCCTCGGGAGGATAAACTAATCGCTCCCAATTTCGATTCTTAAATCTACAAAATACAGGTGATGGTTCTCACTTCTGAGGTTAGGAGGCATAAAAGTCCTTTTATTAGTGCAAGCCTGGCTAAGTGCAGCTGTCAATTGTCCTGATCTTTAAAAAAATGGACTAAGCAAAGGACAGCCTGATCTTTAGCCTCGATTCAGACAAGCATCAAGCTTTAGGGCAATAAAAAAGACGATGAAAATAAGCACATGGTCCTGTGCTGGGAAGGGAAGGCTCTTTAGAATGGCTTATCTACTGCTGAACCTCTGGGTTTTGATGTGTGGTTTTTTTTCCCCTCTCTACCAGGAATCAGATGTTACACTCATTAGTGCCAAAGCTCCCTTCAGTCTCTCCATGCTCTGATTCTCCTGTATTGCTTTCTTTTGCTCATGCTTAGTTATAGATGTTCAACACTGACATGTAGATGTCGACTAACATATTTCTGTTTCTGCTGGGTGATCATGGATACGTCATTTTTTCTCTCCACGACTCAGTTATTTCATCTGTAGAGGGGAGCTTCATCTTTAGATTGGTGATAATTTACTGACTTCAAAAAAAAAAAGAGCTATTCCAAGTTTTCTACTGCCAGTGTGATCTTGTGTAGGTCAGCTGGACAAAGAGGCTATCAGAGGACAGAATTTCAGAAGGCCTCCACTTAACGGCTGCTGAATTTCTCTGAAAATCCACTTGCCTTTGGGCTCGCGGATAGGGAACAATCTTTGTGATGAAAATTATGCTATTTCTTCGATCACGCAGCGTGGTCCATTTTACTGTGTTGCATTTGTGTGGAGTGCTGTCCCACATTCCTGAAAACCATTGCTACTGTAGCAAGGTAGTTTACTTTAAAAACGTAGAACAACAGGAACCAGACTGTGCTAATGATAAAATTGTACGATGGTTGAAGTTTAAGTAACAGTTAATGCACTAATTTCAGTATAGGAAATACACTAAAAAGCAGTAAGAGCTCCTCTTGATCTTCATAATTAATGAGAACTGCTGTGATCCTTCAACATATTTCCACCCACACTTTCTTTTATGTTAACAAGTGTGTAGGAACGCACAGCCTTGTAGAAAGCTTTCTTTCAGAGCACTTTCCGTCACACCGTACCAGCCACGTGCCCTCCCCTGGTCCTGGAGCCAGTCCTTGCCCCTGTGGAATCCTGGCCGACAGTTTAATTTCTTCCAGGGAAAGAGAACAAAGCCAGGCCTTCAGACAAGAACATACCTAACGCACATGTCTGATCGACGTGCACCCAAACAAGCAGCATCAGCTGTGCTGAGCGTTTCTGGAAGGAAGATGAGTGGAATTCACATCGCTTGACTTTAAACCTCTCATTTGGCCTAATTCTCGACTACCCCTCTAACTCATGGATGGAAGCAAGCATCGTTAGAGATCAGTTAATCCATTTGAGATGTCTGCAGTGTGATGAGGGGAATTGCACCCGAGTGCCTGTTTCCTTACAGTCAGATAGGAAGTCTAGATGGTTGGCTTGCATGTAGATATCTGAAGACAGACGAGAGGTTTCTTCCACCTAAGGAGATACAACAGAACCTGCTGGGTATTAGAGGCTTTGCAGTGGCTCTCGGTTGGATGTCTGAAAATGTGGTGCCCCATGGCTGAATCGCTGAACAGTTTAAAAGCTGTTTACAAGAAGTTTCTGAACTTTAGTCTTGGTCTAGAAGGGGTAAAGCCTAAAGCAGTCACCGATCCTCAAGATAAGAAATTATTTCAGCAGCTCTGTCATCAAAGGAAAAAAACAGCTTTTGTTTAAATCTTGTTTCTTTAATCTTGTTTCTCCCACCAGTGCTGGGATGTTGTGCTCTGCCACCAAATGCAGCAGGATATTTATAGCATCAGCCTGAATGAATAGGAAGAACTTACGCCTTGTTGTGGCTGCATCTCTGAGATGATGGAAGTCACAGAACTGAAAGTTGACAGTAATGAAGTTGCACAATATTTTCAAATATCATTGTTTCTGCTACCGCTCAGTTCCCACAGTACATTGGCAGAGCAAAGGGATCTGCTTGGCAGGATTTCTAGGCAGGGAAAAGACTGAAAGGATTCAACTCTGAAGGTTTTAGTGACTTCTGGGGTCCTGATGTTACCATTTCATGTGGCCTATATGTGCTCTCTGTAGCCTTTACAAGGCCTTTAGGGAACAAGTGTAGGATCAGGGCTTTAGGAAGCGTAACCTCTTGGTACGTGACAAATCAAGTGCCTCATCAGCTCTTTGCAGAGAGGTCCTTCATCTCCTGCTGCTGGGTAATAAAACGGAAAGACACTTGAACACTTTGGCCATTTCTTCTCTGCTGTCTTTATTCAAATAATACAGATAAGAGCAAAACACAAAATGTTTGCTCTTTTTGTTTCCCTAGATGCACACATGAGTATTCCCTTGGTTTTTACATTACTTTGTGTATTGCTTCAGTTTGTCAGGGTAATTTAAAAGAAAACAGCTCTGAAGCTTTTTAGGGATCCCAACAGCTAATGAAAATACTTATCACATCAGAATAATGGATCAGTCAAGTGGAGACAGTTTTGACTATCTGTGAGAAGCCACTTTTCAAAACAAAATAGACATCATATCCATAAAATAGGAGGGTATTATATAGCAAGAGGTTTATCAGGCAAATGTGATAGCTCAGAAATGTCAGAGATTGCGTAGCGGCTTTCTGCATGTAATGGTTTAATTGAAACTCATGGCTCTGCTCACCTGTGTAAAATTAACAAGTCCTCATACATTCATAGGCTGGAATTTAAGTGTCTCCTATGCTGATCCGTGCCAGGGATCATGAGTGCAGGGTTGTTTGCATAGAAATAAAAGCAAATAAATAAATGGTTGTTGGGAAGTAGCAGTGCCACTCTAGAATGATGGGATTTCAACATTTATTTCCATCCTGCAGCTTTGTTTGTGAGAAGCAGGTACACCACAACCGGAGGGATAGCTTTGTGGGAGAGCACTTGGTGGCTAAGACACAAATTCAAGTCTACGGGTACTTCAGCCACATCACTGCGAGAGCTCTGGCCCCAGATGATCTTTCCTTCTCTCCCTGGAAATTCCCCTGAGAAAGTTTAGTCAGAGAGGCACATTTGTCAAAATGATTCAAGCAAATGACTTAAGAGCTGTGAAATTTTTTCCAGCTTCATCTTACTGAAGCCTGTGGGCTTGATTCTTCTCTTGGTTTTGCATCAGCGCTGCAGAATGCACGAGGGACCTGACTCCATGGTGCAGATCTGCCTCTTCCCCAGGGAATGTGCAGGGCCTGGCACCATGGCCTTGGATCGCAGGATGCCTCGAGTCACTGCTGTATAAAATATAACGGTCTTTACGTTACACGATTGTTTCCACACAGAGCCCTTGGGATGACTGAGTTCTACAGAAGAAAACAAAAGCACTTGTAAAATTCAAGACGCTGCTGAAATGGAGAGGCAATGAGAAAAGTGCCAGCTTGCAACGTAGCGTTTCAGTCCTGGGCCCCCGTCCCGCAACAACTCGAGGCTGAGACGGGAAACGGCATTGAGTCGCTGCGCATACCACAGACTATTGGCAGGCAAAATACAACCCCAGATTCACTGACCTTCTTTGTCGGAATGTAGACATAGGGCTGTGAATTAAACATTTATATGGAAGTTCTTGTAATAAGAACAAATTAGGGTATATAAGAAATAGCATAAAATTGTGCAATTGGTGAAAAATGAGGAGCAATTACTTGATTTGAAATCCTACCCTGAAGCACCTGAAAACATTAAAGAGGATTTTTTTTTTTTTCAGAACTGCTTTAAATTTACACTCTTCCTTCTGGTAAAATGCATGTCTGCATGTAACGCTCCTGGTTAGTCTCTCTGGAACTCACAAAGGGAGGTCACCATCATCACTCCGTCACCATTTTGATAAGGAAAGGACCTAAGGATACGAACTGGCAGAGCTGGCAAGCCAGGGCAAAGGTGGATGGAGAAGTTGGAGTCCAGAGCCTGGTTCAATAGGTATCTTCTTGTCTACCTCTTCTCCTGGTGACATACTGTCTCCCTAGGCAACTGCAGATTAGAGAGGAGACAAAAAATCTTGTATCCAGAACTGCAAAGCAATGACTCGAGCTTGGATGTAGGGAAAATATCAGGGAAAGAGAGTGAGCTAACAGTTGAAGCAGAGGCGTTGGAGTCAGGTGCTTCAGGTTCTATTTTTGACTTGGACCAGCCATTTCACTTCTCTTTGCTTTGGCTTCCCCTCGGCAAGATGGAAAATGAGGATGCTTGCGGCTGCCTGCTGGGGCTGGGTTGTCTTGCTGAGGCCAGAGCTGTCAAGTCTCATCTTCTGGAGGATGCTCAGTTGACCTCTGCTTCATTCTTCTCTGCTTTGTTGCCTGAATCTCTTTCACTCGCAGCTCTGTTGTGCTTTCCTGGGCCCACACAGAGGGTGTGGCGCAGTTATGGCACCAAATGTCAGGAGTGTCGCCAGGTGGGACTCTCCTCTGCTGCTGCGTGGTCTGTGGTGGGTCTGATGTGCAAAACCACTGCCTGCTGGGCGACACGGGGTGCCTGTACAGCTAGTGAAGTACCAGTGAAGCTAGGGAAGGGCTTGAGAGCAGCCCTGAGGAAGAGGACTTGGGGGTGTCAATAGATGAAAAACCACCCGTGTCCTGGGGGTACCAGCAGCAGCGTGAGCAGCAGGGCGAGGGAGGGGACTGTCCCCCTCTGCTCCGCTCTGGTGAGACCCCCCTGCAGTGCTGCACCCAGCTCTGGGGTCCCCAGCACAGGACAGACACGGAGCTGCTGGAGCGGGGCCAGAGGAGCCCCAGAGATGGGCAGAGGCTGGAGCAGCTCCCGTGCGAGCACAGTGGAAAGAGGGAAGATTTAGATTAGATATCAGGAGGAAGTTTTCATTGTGCGGGGGGTGAGGCAGTGGCCCAGGTTGCCCAGAGAAGCTGTGGATGCCCCATCCCTGGAGGGGTTCAAGGCCAGGCTGGATGAGGCTTTGGGCAACCTGGGCTAGTGGGAGGCGTCCCTGCCCATGGCAGGGGGTGGCACTGGGTGATCTCTTAAGGTCCCTTCCAGCCCAAACCATCCTGGGATTCTGTGATACGCTGGGTACAGCTGTGGCCCCTGTCCAAAGCACTCCCGCTCCTGCCCAAGTTACAGACGCGATTTCAGGTGTGTCCCTGCACTGTCCCGTCCCCACTGAATGTCCCTCCGGGTGGCTGTGGGAGCTGTCGCAGGGAGGTGGGGAGGGACCGGTGCCGGTGACCAGCTCAGCCCCTTCCCGGCTCCGAGCGAACTCACCTCCAGGGCTCAGGTGCTGTCTCTTTGCTGCGTTCCCCAGAAACCCCCGGTGATCGGGGCTCGCTCCTTTCTGCAGGGAACAGCTCCAGCCCCTCCTGCCCTCCTCCATCCCACCGCCCCCAAGCCAGCTCAGGTGTGCTCCGAGAGCTCCTCCCTCCCACACACCAGCCCCACAGCCACGGGGAAGGCAGGCCGCCCTCCGCCTAGCCTAAAGGTGAACGTCTCCGTGATTTCTTTGTTACGGAACGAGCGCTGAGAGCTGCAGGCAGCCAGGCGCAGCCTTTCCACCCTCCCACCCACCTTCTGCCGGCGCCGAGGCCCGGCAACCAGCAGGATTTCAGCGCGGGGCGGCCCCGGCCCGGCCCCTTTGTTCGCGCGGGCCGCAGGGCCCGGCCGGCTCCCCCTCAGGAGGCGGCGGCCGGGGGGCGGGAAGCGCGCGGCGCCGGCCCCAGCATCCTCCGCCGCCTCAGCCCGCCCCGCTGGGCTGGGAGTGGCACGGCGGCGGCTGGCGGGGCTGCGGCGGCGGCGGGGCTCCCCGGCGGGCTGCGAGGGGGTAAGGGGGACCCTCGGGGAGGTGGGGGTCTCTGCGACAAAGGCGGCGGTGGATGGATGGATGGATGGATGGATGGGGCTGGGCCGGGGAGAGCCCGCAGCGACGGGGTCTGTCAGCGCCGCGACCCGCCGCTCGGTCCCTTGGAGGAGGCTCGGCCGCGGCGAAGCATTGTCCTCGGGCGGGGGGGGAAGGCATCTTCCCCGGTGGGCTGCGGTTTGTGCCGGGGGATGGTGCCGGTCCTCCCCTGGCCTTGCAGCCCCGGGGGCT
>WKFP01014351.1:986183-1012784 GCA_011057875.1 Pterocles orientalis | reverse complement strand
CGGCTGTGGCGGACGCCGGCCCCCCAGGACTGCGGCCCCCCGGCAGCCCCGCCGCGGGGTGCGGGATGGGGTGAACGCACCCGCTGGTCCCAGCGAAGGGCTCTGGCTGGGAGCGGCTGGAGGGGCTGGGGCCTGATGCTGGAAGGTGGAGGTGCGAGGGGGTGTCAGCATCAATTGATCAGTGCCGAGTGAGTTTTCGGGAGGAAAATGTTCTTTTGTCTCTGGGAAGCTGGGCTGTTTGCTGGGCTCGGTCTCCTCTCTGCGTTTTCGCTCTTTAATGATGTAGATACCGAGACGTTAACTGCATACTGCAGGGTTTGGTGGGGTTTTTGTCTGTAGCTGGTGAGGACAGCCCAGCTGCTGGCATTCGCATCCTGCTGGGGCTGTGGATGGCAGCGCGACCCGAGCTGGTCTCTGCCCCTCGCATCTCCTGGTGCAACCAGGGAACGGTCTCTCTGGGGAGGCACCGGGGATGGAGGCAGAGGCACGCGTTGCTGTCTCTGAGCTATCAGACAGCCTGCAGCAGCGTTTGGCAAGTGCTGGGAGACAAAGCACTGTGTCAGCGCTGGTGTTTGCTGCTCTGTTGAGTGTGAGTGTCAGTCTCCTAAGCCTGCAAACCCTGTCTTGGAAACTCATCCTGCTGGAATGGATGTTGAGTTTCACCAGCCCATCCATTACTGTTGGCTAGAAGCAGTTCCTTGAGGGTGACTTGCAGTTTGAGGAGAGTTGTTCCGTGCGTGGACAGAGGGATATTGGGGGTGCCTTGTTGGCCTTACCCTCTACCCTGCCGCCTGCTAGGCAGCACTCCTCTACGCAGCTGTGTGTCAAGAGAAACCATTATCAGCATATCCCCCCCCCCAGTCATTGCTGGGGAGATGATGCTTCAAACACGGTGCAGCTGCCTGTTCTTAAAGTTGGATCCGGGATTTGGCATTTTAAGAAATTACCTGCCTGCTGTTATATGCTGCCAGGACTAGGGAGGAGAGAGTCTGCGTCAAAGAGTTTTGCTCTTGTGAAAAGGTGTCACAGTGCCCACCAGAAATCCCTGAGAGCTCAGGACTTCAAAGGCTCAGCTCCAAGACAAGCTGCCAGTTGAAACGGTCGCACCAGCCATTACAGGCACAGCAGAGAGAAGCTGTGCTGGAACCAGTCTGATGTCTCAGGAGCACTCGTGTGAGGCCTGCCTTAAATTAAGTAAAAACTTGTGTGCTTCAGGAGATGCTTTTAAGATAAGTATGGGTTGGATCATCTACTGAGGCTGAGGGCTGGCATGTGCTTCTCTTCTGCTTGGCTTCCTACGGCCTCTAGCCTTGGAGGCTGCCATAATTTACTCCAGCAGGTCGTGGTTCCTCTTTCTCCTCACTTGTGCTTTAGCTCTGGTAGAAGAAATTATGAAGAACCGAAAGGGGGATTTTCCAGTGTCAAGGGGTGTGGCTAGGTCAGTTGATGCCAGTTCTTCTTCCCTTGTGTTACAGGGTAGTTAAAATGGGTAAGGGCATGGATTCTACCTCCTGATTCAGGTTGCTGGTTTTATTTATCAAAATGCCTTCCCTGTCCATGAAACTCAGGGAAATGAATAGTTTGGGGGCTTTTTTTTGGAGGGGGGGGGAAGTAATAATTCTGGTGAGAACAAGAGACAATATATAAAGCAAGTCCCATCCCCGAGATGCAAGGTGTTGGAACCACTTTGCAGAGTGTATACAATGCGTGGCAAGGTTTTAAAGCTCTGGGAAAGCCCAGGTACAGGTAGCTAGGCCTGAACATGATTTGTTGCTAACCTACATGAGACACTGGTGTGCACTTAATTATAGAGATATCTATAGAGGGATCTATTTTTTTCATAAATATCTTTTATAAATACCTTGTGACCCATTTCCGCCTCCATCTCCCAAGGGGTTCTGAGCACAAGGATGACCAAGGAAGTTGGTGACATGGGGCAACACAACGTGTTTTCTGCTCCTCTGTTGCTGAGTTAGCCAGCAATCTCTGGCTGTTGTCCTTTTGTTGCTGTTTTGTGATATGTACAGTAGAATTTCAGGTCTTGTTTGCCTGGGAGAACACCTTGGCTGTTAGTACTGGTGATTCTGGTCCGCAGCAAGACTGGGGCTTTGTTTTACTGGCCAGTTTTCTGAAACAACCAAATCTGATATGACAGATTGTCCAAGGTCACTCAAGAAGCCCAGGTCAGAGAAAGGAATTGGACTTGGTTTTCTGGAGTCTTGCTCTAATCCTACCTTCTCCATGTGGCCATCCTTCCCATCCTGCATGAAAGCTCTCATCTCTGTGGCTGATGCTGGCAGAGAAACACAGAATTCTGCCAGTGCATTGATGTACGAAGTCTCTTTCTGCAGCACTGCCACGTTCTCGGAGCGTTCGCCCTGCTCTGCTGAGAGGACCCTGTGAGCTGCGTTTGTCTTTTGTACTTTGTTGAACTGCAATGCTAAACAGGACAAATCAAATTCACTTTCCTCATGGTTGGATTTAATTTCTTGCTTTTATATTATTGTGCAGTAGCTCTTGCTGTAGGTACCAATGGAAAATTTGCTTCATTGCATGTGACTCTGAATCTGGCACCTTAAACTGGTACTTACTGCTGTTCTTGAAAAAATAAAAAAAAACCCAAAAAACAAAGAAACCCCATGGAAAAAAAAAAAGAAAAAGTCAGACCCACAATATTTGTGCATCAGACTTTCTGGAAATAGTTCCCATGCAGTGGCACTGTTTTTAGTATCTCATTCTAAATGAGTGAAACTGTGTCTATAAAATAGCTGTGGTTGTTTCAGATGCAGCATAAGCAAAGAACAGTGTGTGAAGAAACAAAACCAAGCATTGTCATATTTTATTGTCACAGTAAACTGTTTTTTTACTTCGGTATGATGGAATAAAATATGATGCTGGCTTGAATTGGCACTGGAATTAGATGGTACTTTGCTTTCAGTGATTTATTTTTATTATGCTGGTGTTTACCCACCTGGACAGTTGTAGAGAAATGTGGTCCGGACTAGCGAAATGCCCTGCTGCAGATTGTGAGCCAGCAGTGAGGTCCCCATCTGCCCATCCCTGTCTGTGCTGAAGCACAAAGGGAATCTGGCGTTTGTTTTGCTTTGAGAGTTAATGTTCTGGACTCTGCTGTTGGTTCCTTTGATAACTCCGTTTGTGCCTGGGAAAGTCAAATGATTATTTTTGAAAAGTATTTATACTCTGTGTCTGTAAAGTAAACACTTCAGAAAGGCTTCAAAAGTCCTTTGATGGGTTGGATATTCAGAGAGATAATGGTGCCTAATAGGGTCAAGCAACTGTTCATCTCTGACACGGCTTTTTGAGTAATCTTGGGGAAAAAATATTTTCCTTCTCTGTCTCTGTTTCTCCCGGGTACAAAATGGGTGATGCAGTTCTGACCTCCTTTGAGGTCTGTGAATGAGATGCTCTGTGGAGGCTGGATGTGTGGATCTTGGAACTTTTAAATCACTTTTTGGTGCTTTTTATTACCTTTTCTGTACTCCCCCTGGCAGTTCCTTTAAAAAGAGAATACTAAATGATATTGCTTGGACTAGGGCTTTTGGTCAAAATTAATCCTATTTTATTTTGGTGAATAACTTGCTTAGTGTAGTAAAGACTATGGGGATATTGGTTACACTGAAAGGACTTCACAAAAAATCAGGGTGACAGAAACTTCAAGAGATTGTCCTATCTGTCTGTTCCAGGTTAAGTCCATCTTCATCCTTGTTATTTCAGACAGAGGTTTGAAGGTTTTTTTTTTTTTAAGATTTTTTTAAAGGGTAGTGTGGGCAATGGGGGAGTTTGTACAACCTCTCTGGACAGTCTAGCTCAGCCTGGACTAGTGTTAGAACTGTCTTCCCCTTTGTTTCATTTATTGTCATTGTCACTGTACGCCTGTTACTGGACAAAGGACAAGTACAAAGGTGCTTCATTGGCAAAACCAGCACAATTTCTTTCACAGCACATCCTCCAGAGGAGCAGAGGGAGGCTTCCGAACCAAGGCACCAGCTTCTGGCATAGTCACTAACAAAGGCTTTCTCTGGCTGGTCTGTTCTTTCTCTTCCTTTGACATATTCCTCCCCCTTTATCTCTTGCATCATGCTCTGAAAACTTCTGTGGCCACCAATTAGTGCTGGAAACCTTTCAGTAATCCTGACAGGCGCAAAAAGCAGCTGCCTGTTGAAACAAACAGCACTTTCCCATCCCTTGCAAATACTCCCAGTCGTGACCTGCAGGCGCGTCCCCTGGATGTCCTGGCTGGGGAACAAACCTCCCTAGAAAAAGAGGCCTTTCCTGAAGATGTGGAGAGACACTTATGTAGTGAGATGTGTTTAACGGGCTTTTAAGCCTCGTATTGGGCTGTCGTGTATTGTGTTCTCTCCTGCCTCAGTGGTTCTCGTTGGCCCTCTGCATGAAGCCTGTCTTGGTGATTAAAATCTACTCCTTAGCTATTTTTAGTGTATAGCTATTTGTTTTATAACTGTGATCCTTACTATGCAAACTGGAGTAGGTCAGTCTGCAACCTTGAATAACTGCTTTTTAAAAATCTTTTCCTCTGGACTTCTGTTTCCCAGCTGGTAAGTTTGGGATGTTCTAGCTGATGGCCAATCCACCAGACATTCCTAATGGAGCTTTAATGATGGATGATATGGCATGAGAAGGCAGGCTTGTGTAGGATGTGCTGCTGGGGCAGAGGAAGCTGTTTTGCCTTACCCAGTTCATCTTTTACATGCCCATTTACACAGGCTTTCATGGGGATCTATGAAGTAGCTTTTTGAACTTGCTAAATCTCTTCCATAGGAAAGATTTATGTATATCTATATATATTTCTTGTAATTTTTTTTTTTTTTTTGCAATAGCAGTGCCTCCTGCAAGCTAATCTCGATGTCTCCAAAGCATCTGCAAGAACTTTTTCCCTTTTTATCTCTGAATCCCTGCAAAGCACACTGGCTAGATGGAAGGTGTGGGAGCACTTCCAGGACATGGACATAAAAACGTCAAAGTCTGATGGTGCTTTTGGGTGATTGTGTGGTTCAGGTTTATGGAACGGTGTGATATACCCTGCCTTAGGGTGCCAGAAACATTGATGGTCCTTTTCTAGAAGCAACAAATTGTTTTTTTTTCTGTTCTTTTTTTGGTTGAAACAGGACCTGTCTGCATTAGAAACATTGTGCCAGCACTCTCTGTTGTAATGTACTCTGGCTGCTGCTTGTTGCTGCTCTATACTTGCTTGGCTAGATGAGATTATATCTTGATCTCTGCACAAAATCAGGATTGTGGCCTTGCCTGCATCAGAGGAGATGTTAACGACGCTTGTGGTATAGAAACAACCTGTTTCTGTAAGAGGTGGAGGAGCAGGGGGGACACGTGGTGGCTCAGTAAAGTGGGGTGGCACTGGATGGGCTTTAAGGTCCCTTCCAACCCAAACCATCCTGTGATTCTGTGATACGCTGGGTACAGCTGTGGCCCCTGTCCAAAGCACTCCCGCTCCTGCCCAAGTTACAGACGCGATTGCAGGTGTGTCCCTGCGCTGTCCCGTCCCCACTGAATGTCTGCCCGGGTGGCTGTGGGAGCTGTCGCAGGGAGGTGGGGAGGGACCGGTGCCGATGACCAGCTCAGCCCCTTCCTGGCTCTGAGCGAACTCGTCTCCAGGGCTCAGTTGCTGTCTCTTTGCTGCGTTCCCCAGAAACCCCCGGTGATCGGGGCTCGCTCCTTTCTGGAGCAGATAGGACAAGGGAGAATGGTTTTAAGCTGAAAGAGGGGAGATCGAGATGAGATATTAGGAGGAAGCTTTTTCCTGTGCGGGGGATGAGGTAGTGGCCCAGGTTGCCCAGAGAAGCTGTGGATGCCCCATCCCTGGAGGGGTTCAAGGCCAGGCTGGATGAGGCTTTGGGCAACCTGGGCTGGTGGGAGGTGTCCCTGCCCATGGCAGGGGGTGGAACTGGATTATCTTGAAGGTCCTTCCAACCCAAACCATCCTGTGATTCTGTGAAAATTATTATGGTTTTTGGTCATTGATAGGGATGTAATTTGAATGAGAGACATATTCCTTCTTGTACTTAATTTGAATAAGAGACATGTTTGTTCTTGTACTGTAAGGTTTGTGAGCTGTCTAAACTCCTAGATTTTCTAAGCACCTTTGTACTGGGGTTGCAGGTGGTAAAGTAGGAAACTCCATGATCTGTACATCCTGGCTGAAAGAAAACTTTATGGGTTTCTGGCCTCCCTGTGTCCCCCACTGGCTGTGATGGGAGTTGTGTAGATATGTCGGTGTCAGCTGAGGTCTTGGGAAGTTGCACTTTTTGTAGAGAGGCTCAGGAGAAAGCAGCAATTAGTGCGCATAGCCCAGAGGTCAGCTTCTGAAGTGGGAGGCCGAGTGCAGGCTGGTGAATCAGCAGGGAGGAGGAGGAGGGTGCTCCAGGGAACAGCTGAAGGGCTGCAGACAGCATTGCTCTGCCACTGCCAGCGCAGCGATGGGAAGCAGGATGCCTGAGTGCGGGTGGAGGGGATGGGGCTCACACTGTGCCTTGATGCTCTGGAGAAACTGTGAGTTTGTTCCTCTCTAGTATCTTTGGTTTGGTGTTCTCAGATCTTTCAGTAGATACCAGTGGTGTCACTTTCCTGGTCTACCAGTAGCAAGGAGGCTGCTAACCCCTATGGAAGAAGAAAGCAGGAGTCCTGGCTGTCAGTGTTGCATTTCAGCTGCTAGATCATGGTCTGTATTTCCTTTCCAGCTTACCTCCTGTTGTGTCTCACCCTTAGCAGTCAATGTGAAGATGGGTTAGTTATTCTTTCAGCTTTTTGGGAACAGTTGCTTTCTTTGAAGGAATGAGATTGTATTAGCTCATAGTATTTGGCACAGAGTTTGTCCAAGGCCTGGTGAGACATCACCTGGGATGCAGCATGCATTTTGGTTTGCCCATGTCTAAACCAGACTGAATTCAGGTGATATGGGTTTAGAGAACATCTCCTAAGATGAGTGAGGAAATGGTGAGTCTCGTATCTCAGGACCTCTTAAAGGAGAGATTTGCTTTTTGAAAATGAATTTGTTAAGGTAGAGAAAGGGCAAAGCTGTCTCTTGGCTGGACACGATGGGAGGGTGTCAGAGTTGTGCAGAGGGCAGAGTAGGTATGTGGGCAGGAGGTAGGCTTGAGTAAATCTGGATTGGCGGCTGGTAGGGTGATTCTAGCCTGCAGAGGCTGAAGCTAACGCTGCAGAACTGCAGGAATGAAAAAGCTGGTAAGGTTGGGCAGCATTAGTGGAGCACAGTGGAGCCTTCCGTGGCAAGCCCAATGTGTCCCAGGGTATTTTCTGTTATACCAGAAACATGTTTCCTTCCACTCCTATATTCTTTGTTCTCTTTTAACCAAATCACCTGCAAGTTTCAACTCATACAATTGTGCTACTATCGGACAGGTTGTCATAACACTGCACTGAAAATGAAAATGAAATTCCTCATTTCAAAAAACTTAAATGTGCAAAGAGAAAGAGAAGAAACCAGCAAGAGCAGTTGTTTCCTATTTTCAGCTCTTTGTTGAGTTACAGTCTACAAAGTGGGGCTGGCCTGCAAAGAAGTCTTCGTTGCAGATGCAGGTTGTAAAAAGGTGGAAAAATCAGAGTGGAAGAGACGTGGGTCCTGTTTTGTTTCATAATCAAAGTCCAGGGCAGAGGTTAGATTACAGAAGCACACAAATCAAAATCTGTATGTTAGCCTGAGCTCCAGTGAATAACAGATTAAGTGCCAGGGTGAACTTCAGTGTTGCACTAAATCAAGCAGTCAAAAGCCAGGAAATTCCAAAAGTTCAGATCCTTCTGCAGGTCCGCATAGGCTGGGTTATTGTAGAGCTCATTTTTAATTAAAGAAATTGTATCTCTCATAGTAAAATACCGAGGCATTATAATAGAGGATGTTTATCATGTATTGTTGTCTCATTGTCTTCCCTGCGCTCTGCCTGCTGTCCTTATGTTTCTTTTCCAGATACTGTTTTATGACCAATAACACTTTCTGTGAATAGGAAACCTGGATTTTGTCAAAGCCCCTTGAACCTTTTCATGGAATTGAGTAGCCGTGGGATCAAGCCTGAACTGACCTGGAGAACAGCAGTTCTGAAATCTCCGTGTCAATTCTGTTTGCTTTCCGTGTGAGCTGTGCAATTTTGGTGTCATGCTCCTATATATTTCTGTAGGGACACTGTCCCCTGCCCCCGAGGGCTTAGCTCCAGGGGGCAGAAACTCATTTAGATCCAAGGTCATCCCCAGGATTTTTCCGACAAATTGGAGAGTTTTGCTCTGCAATTAGTGTAGAACTGTTGCTACTACTGTGTCAGTCTTCTACAGGCGTTTTGCCAGTGCAGGGAGCGGGAGCTCATCAGCAAGCCCAATTACTCCCCAGTTTATGTATGATGACTTCCTTGAATGTCCTTTGTTTTTTTCCCACACGCTTTGCCTCAGGTTTTGCATTGTGGTTTTTAGTTAGAGTGCAGTGGGATGTTTGTGCAGATTCTTCCTTTGGTCTGTCATAGTGGTTAGAACTAGCTTAAAAAAAAAAAAGTAAGTTTTTAAATTAAAGGCCTCTAGGCTTTCCCTTTGCATTCTAATTGTTGCAAAACTTGAGTGAGAAGAAAGACTAAACACCTCCTTTCTTAGAGGTTAACAACCTTTCAGACATGTCAAGGGAGCCTACATAATAACAACAGAGCTTTATGGCTGAAGAATTTACCTGAATTCTTCAGCTGCGAGGGAGAAAAAAGCCTCCTGGCTGACAGAGGATACTGGGATCCCCTGATTTTCCCTGTGTGTGACTGAAGGCAGAACACTCCTTTCTTTCCTGGAGTGCTCTGCCTCCGTTCCCTCTATGGGAGAAGGGAAAGTTTTCTTGGGAGAGGAGTCTGACCTTAATTAAGATGGAGAGTCTCTTATTTCCTCTACACTTCAATTAAGTGAGAGGACTTAATCCTAATCTGCCATGTGCCTCAGAAATAGGTTTCTCTTTGCTTGTCAGGAGTAACTAGTCGGAGAAGTGAGAAGACGATGGTATGATTACCTTGGATCGGAAGGAACATCTTAAGGAATTAAAAGATAAAATTGCCTTTTCTCCTCAGCATAATCTCTGTCTCTATTAGAAAGCTGCAGTTTGGCTTTATCAGATCCTCTCTTTATGTTAATCGGATTCATTTCCTGTCCCTTTCGCAGAAGACTGAGAGGTTTGAGCCTGGCCTTTGGATTTTGATTTCAAGGCAAAATTCTGTTCTTAAATCCCTGGCTGATCTTTGCAGTGTGGCCAGTGTTTCAGGGTCATGAGCCTGGGGCACCAAATCTTTACCTGTCCTTGCCACTGGCATGTGGTCAGTTGGGCAGGAACGTGTCCTAGAGTAATGCCTCTGGGAGATGGAGCTTTATTGCCTGAAAGTTTTCCTGGGGGTGGCGAAGGTGCAGAAAAAAGAAATGCTCAGAAACAAGAAATTAAATAACTTTACTGGCCTAACAATACTGATTTTTTTAAAGGTTTTGTATAAGGCCTAATAAATGAATACCAGAGTTGGCACTGAAAGCCTTTTGCCTTTGTTCCATGTGCTTGTTGTTGAAGTGAATGAAGAGCTCCTCCAGCTATCAGTGGACCAAAATCTTCTCTGGCAGTGTGTTTTCAGGGAGTTGTTGGGCTCTAGGTACTGTTATCAACATTTACAGTGCCTGATGCTGAAGGGTTCTGCAAGCAGTAATGCTGTTTTCAGTGGGAGATTCTGCATGGGGAGTGCGACTCGTGCGAGAATGAATGGTGTGAGCAGGCAGTTAGGCTAAGGTAGGGTCACTCTTGTCCAGAGTCCCACAGTTTTTGAATGACAGAAGCTCGAAGACCAAACCCAGAGACCTGCTCAAGACTGTGTGCTCTTTCTGAAATAAAAAGACAGAACATGGGTAGAAAATTAAGTTCCTGTTTTTGTGTTTAACTCTTCTGAACAAAAAAAAAAAGTTTTACTGCTTCTCTGCATTGTCTTTGTTTGTCATTAACCTTCTGTACAACACAATAACCTTGATTTCCTTCAGTCCGGTGACTAGATACTATTCTTTCTTTTTTTATGGGCCCCTCTCCTGAAAAGGTGTGCGTGTGACTGGTTGCAAACTTGAAATTTCATTTCATGCATATGGATTTCCAAAATCAGAAAATTAGAAACCGGAGTTTTTGTACTAGCTTTTTGGCTGTATGTTTAATTTTAAGCAATAAGGAGTTATTTCCCCACAAAATATTGTACATACACAACTGTTACAGCAGTGTTCAGATACAGCCGGTCTAAATTCCACTTGGGTCTGCATTCACAGCAAAATCCCAGTGCCTTGCCTGGGGTTTCCTGTTGGGTAAACACTTCTTACATCTAGATTCATCCAGAAGGAAGCACCAGGCAGAGGGTGGGATTCAGGCCAGCTCAATCTGGTGTCTGGAAACCTGTTCCTGTGTCTTGCAGTTGTTTCACTCAGTGTGTCGAGGTGAACAGATCCTTCCATTGGCATGTACCCACGAGGGCTTTCTGCAGGGCAGCGTGCTGAATCTGGCAGTATGCTTTGTTGCTTGCGTCTGTCTTGAACGGGATGGTATTCCGTGTGCAAACAAGTACTTATGTGCCTTGTTGAGGGTAGGAGGGATGGATGAAGTGGAGAAACTTGCAGATAAGCTCTATTGCCAAGACTGACAAAGGCTTTTTGCTTCCAACTCTTGTTTTGTGTTATTCCTCTACCACGTTTGAGAAATAATTGAAGTCTATGCACCTCAAGTTGTTTCCCTGGTTTTAATGTGCTGTTCTGATGCCTGGCCAACGTTGTGGGTACTTGCGTATCCAGCTATATTGCTCCAGGGAAAGGTATTTTTTGGATGTACATCTTGTGTTTCGTTGAGAGCTGTTCTCCTTTTTGAATCAGAGCCTAGGTGACTCAGATCCAGCTGTCCCCTTTTCTGGTGGAAAGATGGAGAACAGAATGTTTTGGTCATTTGAAGCAGGCTTTCATATTGTGCATTCCTGGGATGCTTTTCTTGGTGTGGGAACAGACAGAACCATTCATCCCAGTATGAAAAAAAGATTGCAGGAAGAATCTAGTGGAGATCTAGAAAATCCTTGTAATCTATGTCATCTTGGAAAAAGAAGAAAAATAAAATGAGCAGAGCTGGTGGTGCCAGAGTATCCACAGGGGCTGATGGAGTTTTTTTACAGCGTGTCTGCAGAAAGTCACATTTTCATGAAGTCATGTGGGAAGACAAAGCTTACAACTCGTGTAGGTAGGCAGTAGGAAAGAGAAAACAGCTCACACATTTCTTATGCCATGTGTGGCATCATATTTGCCTGTGTTCAGCATCTGCTTGATGGAAATAGATTTCTCAGAAGGGCTCTGTCAGTGGAGCCTGTTGGGATGCCAAGGGTATGGTACAGGAGCTCAGAGCAAGTTGTTATCTCTAATGGAGCAGGGCAGTGTCCTGTGGAGACACTGGCCCATGGCCCAGGCTGGGTATATTTCTGCAGCACAAAAGCTGCATCCCTTGGTTGGGAGCTACCGTGGGACTTGGATGGGTCTGGGTGGTGAACACAACCTGATGGTGTGCCTGGTCAGAGCTTCCTGAAAATCTGCTTGTATATTTTTATGTTGCAGTTGGGGAACAACTTGAGTGGGAGTATCTGTCCCTAGCAGCAGTGGTAGGCTTCTTAAACAGAAAAATCATAGGCAGTTATTTTTATGTGTATATTACTTACAAGCTGCATTTGCAACAATTTTTAAAAAATTAAAAAGCTAAAAATTTGAACTCTTAATTAAAAAAAAATAAATTTAATAGATTAAAAAAAAATTCATTCTAATTTCTCTGTGTGATGATGAGCGTGCCAGGTACATGCTAGGGTACTCATCGCTGTTTCTTGGCTTTGGCCAGTCTGCAGCTCTTGGAGATGAGAATGAACTTCAGAGATATGAGTTAACCACTGTCAGACTTTCCTATGAACCGACCTGCAGCAAGGGGAATCTGGCTGCCGTGCAGGGTGGCTCTGAGAAGTGTTTTTATCCAGTGAGTGGTGTGGAGCCCCCAGGGAGCATGGCTGTGAACTAGTCGTGGTGATTGTATTTCTGGATAAAAGAAGCTATCTGTTTGGAGGGCAGCTTAATTAGCAGCATGTAGAGTTCATTTGCTTTTTGGCATCGGTATGTTGAAAACAAATGTTTTTGCATAAAAGTTTCTGGCGGAAATCTTTATGCAGTGGGAATGCACTTCCCCTTATTTCTCCCCCCCCTGCATAAAAATAAAATCTAGTCATCCGGAGAGGGAGCAGGATATCACAATACCCTGTGACCTGTTCGGCCAGCTGATCTGCAGGGATAATGAATAGTGGATGGAGAATAAATTGAAGTTCCTTGTTTCTTTACAGACGAGCAGCAAACTAGAGGAACAGACTAAATTCACTGTTTCCCTAAAGCTTATATGGTTCTGGCTGCAAAGTTGGGGATCCAGAGACTCCCTCTAACAGAGGCTTGAAAAACTAAAATAAATATTTTTATTCTTCTGGCACCCTTTCCTGCTTAAATTCTTCTCTGCTGCTGTTTTATCCTTCCCCTGTGTCCTTTTATCATTTCTCCCATCCGCATTCCTGGTTGTGGATTCAGCCAGCCATCATGTTTTATCTGGAAGGACCAACATCCCCAGCTTGCTTAATTGCGAGTGCAGCATAAAGCCTTGTAACCAAAAGGCAGGAGCGGGCGATGAGATGTGTACATCTAGGAGTAAGGGCGCATTGGGAAGAGAGCAAACCTTCAGATTGAAGATGATGGAGATGTGGCGAGATCTCTTGGTAGAGCACATCACCTGCCAGCAGAAGTGCTAGAAGTGGAGTTGCTCTGTAAAATCAAAGCTAGCCCTGGGCAAAATGTGTCAGATGGAGTGGGTGGGAGGGAGATGTCTAATGGTTTGACAAATAGGAGGAACCAGGCTGATCAGTGTTTCTCACCTCCAGATTCTGTTACTTGTCTCCCTATTTTCTGCTAAATAGATCTGGAAACCGCAGCCTCCTGTCCATTGCTCCTGCTTCTGGTGATGTGATCTGAGCATCCCGCTTCTCCTGAACAGCCCTGACTTCTCTGTAAGCTAAATATTCCCCAGTTGGTGCTGTCTGCAGGTGTCTGAAGCCACCCCAGGTGTTGCACACGCTTTGGGGGGGATGTAGGGAAGAGATGGGACTGGATCTCTTGGGTTTTTCACTCTGGCTCCCTCCGCAGGCTGTCTGTGCCGATCCCTCCTTTCTTTGTCTCTCTAAGCCAATGTGGGATGACTGAAA
The DNA here is from genome assembly GCA_011057875.1 of Pterocles orientalis. Classification (NCBI taxonomy): domain Eukaryota; kingdom Metazoa; phylum Chordata; class Aves; order Pterocliformes; family Pteroclidae; genus Pterocles; species Pterocles orientalis. The sequence goes on along the minus strand of WKFP01014351.1, from coordinate 999,483 downwards.
CACTCTTTGGTGTCTCAGATATTTGTGAGCCCTCAGGAATATGATTTTGGAGTTCTCCTTGCGGTTTTTCCTCCTCTGTGTTTGCTCACAGCTTTCCCTGGAGCAGTGCCAGCCCTCTCCTTGCTCTGACCCAGCCTGTGTTGAAATCCTTACTCATGCCTTAATCACTTCCCGTCGCCGCTATTGCAATTCCCCCCTCACAGCGTCTGTAAATCTTTGCTGCGTTAATTCTCCAGAGTGCTGCCTGCAGCAGGCTGCATCCGTTCTTGGCCCATGAAGCAGATCTGGCTGTCCCCTGGCTTCTGGCTGGTCCTTGGTTTGCTGTCCTTGCGATTCCCTCCACCGTTGTGTCTCGGCATCGTCCCTGGCTCACTCTGCTGCCACCTTCTTCCCTCTGCATCCCAGCCTGCTCCATCAGCCAGCCTTGGCTTCCTTTTGGCTCAATGTCTCATTTTTTTGTTGTTGTTTTTCTTTATCCATTAGAAATGTTTTTGCATTTTTTTAGAGCAACGCAGTCATTTCCTTTATTTTTCTTATAAAACTTTTTGCTTGAGGAGTTGTGTGCTTCTTAATGCAATGTGATTGTAAGGGATTTGGAAGTTTTGTTCTGTTTACCTACTGGGAAGGGAATGGCATAGGGGAAGAGTTGTGTAGCTGCACTGACAAGTAGTTGGTAGAGAGTCATGCTTAGATTTTGGAAAGCTTTTTTCACCGTTACTGCAAATCCATGGGGTCAGATGCCCTTTTTCTGTAACAAGGTTTTGAATTTCTTCTTAATGAAGGGAGCTGAAAAGCCCCATCTAGGATGACTCTTTCTGTGAGTCTGGAGAGGCTGCCCTGGGGTCTGGTGAAATGGGGGCCACACACCAAAAGCCTGGTGCTGGGGGTCGTTAGCGTGGCTTGGGGGGGCTCTGACAGTGCCTTCCCAGAGCAGCAGAACTGGGGCTTGGCTGATGCACGACCCGAGACTTTAGAATTGAAAACCCATCAGCAATTTTAGTCACTTGAATCCCAAACTGAATTGAAATTCTTGTTTGGTGGTTCTAGGAGGCTTCAGCTTAGGTCCAGGACTCCAGGGTTAAAGCGAGACTGCAAGATTGGGGAATGGAATGTAACATTAAGATGGGAGATGAAGGCAATGATCAACCTTGTTTTACAGGAGAAGAGATGAAAGATCCTGCCCCTCCTAGGGATGTGAGGTGGGAGCTGGGCGCTGCTTTCTGGAAGCATCTTTGGTGCTTTCCCACCCCTTCTCTGTCTGATTTCTTTGTGCTTTTCTCTGCCAGGTCTGTGACGATGGAAGAAGAGGTCCATCATTGAGAAGTTTGAGCGGTGATATCGGGACAGCTCTTTGAGACACTGGCAATACAAACCTGAGATACAGGAGACAGCAAACATGCTGAAGCCAAGTGGACTTAAAATCCCCGGCAGGGCCGGGAAGCACTCCAGCCCGGTGGGACGGGCATCAGGGACCACTGCAGCTGCTGCCACCACCAGTTCAAAAGAAGGTAAGGGCTTGATTCAGCAGGGGAATGAGCTGACCCAGGTGATCACCTGGCTTAGAGGGAAAGGCCTAACAGTGCCAGTGTTCAGCAGGATGTGAAATTCCCCATCTGTATGTAGATTGATCATGAGCATTGGAGCATGGATCAAAACAAGTGTAATGGGGTGAGTAAATGGCCTCCCTCTCCCAAGTCATGCACAAAACAGGCGGGTTGTGGAGTGGGGGGGGAGACGGGGGACCCTCTGGTGTCTAGGGCTGACAGAGGTGCTGCCTCATGTCTTGTTTGAATATGTGTGCCTGCACAGACACTAACAGTGAAGAGCTGGGAGTAATTAGGCAGATGGAAACCTCACCCATGACCCTCTTAAACGCTGTCCTATAGCTATGGCTTCTGGCCTGGGATAACCCAAGAGTGAGAACCAGGCACTTAAGGTAATTTGTCCTGTGCTGATTACTTCAAATGAGTGCCTTTGAGCAGAGTCATGTGGAGCACTGGGATTTGAATAACAACTTACCTAAACAGACATACACTTTACTGTCTGTTGATATATATCCAGTGTATACATCAGCTATACAGGTTGCCATTATGCAGTAAAATTAACATTTCAAAGCTCTTGAGATGTGTTTTGCTTAGGACTCATTTTTCTGGCTTCTCTGACTGCTGGGTTGGTTTTTTTGTTAGCTATATTTTAGCAAATATTCAATGTGTGAGTTTGTTAAAAAAGGCTGTCCTCTTGGTTCTGGGGAAAAGCATCAGGATGATGTATATCCTGTCAATCACCTCTACATTCTTTCACTTGAGAATATTGATAGTTGCTTCTTGAGATCTGTCAGCCTCTTGTCCCGTAGTAATTCAGGCTACTGCTTACTTTGCTGTATGTTTCAGTCCCAAAAATATATAGCATCTGGCAGAAGCAGGAAAGCCTTGTACCTGTCAGACAACATCTTTAGAGGATAATATTGGATGAAATTTGCTTTAGCATGCTGTGAGAAATTAGTCTGTAACAATGCTACTGCAAAAATGAGGGTCACCAGACAGAGCCTTCTCTTGTCAGAGTAGTGCAGAAGTGTTACTTACTGAAAGAAAACAAACAAACCCCCATGTCTGTGAAGTTTCTATTGTGCTGGGGCACATATCCTTGTCCCATGAGCACCCTCTGTTGAGAGGACAGTTCAGGCACAACCTCTGCAGAGGACTTAATGCAAAGACCCCGCTTGCTGCTGAGTGACCCTGGCTCTGCTCCATTCTTACACATCAGGGGCTCTGCTTTGCTCATGGATTTCTTCAGCTGAGCTCTCTCTTCTTTCAGTGACCAATAGTGTATATATTGTCTCTCCCACTCTGTAAATTCTTTCCTTGAACAGCATTGTAAAAGCCGTAGTTGTAACTTGTTTTTTTGCTCGTGTGTCTTGTTTGAGGGGGACAGTCACTGCACGAGATGATGGGCTGAATTCCGGATCTGTTGGTGTAACACAGCGTCGCAGCACTGCTCTTCCTCTGCTGAGGACTTGGCCCTAGACGTAGAGATAAACATTTGAACTGCACTCTTCCATGTTTGAGCGGATTTAAATATTAGACTAATTTCTTAGTTTAGCATCCAAATCAAAGATACTAAAGCCTCCTTATATCTGTTTGCTAGAGGGAAGTGCAAATTGACAAAGGAAACTCTTGGGATGAGGTTTATAGGTTTGGTGGCTTATTTTGAAGTTATCCCCAGACCCCTTTCTGTATTCCCCCCTTGTCTCAGTCACAGCTAATTGCTAGGAGCAACATGAACTTGAAGGAGTCCGGTGAAGTCATTATTTAGCTACTGGTTGTGAACCTCTCAAGGTGCTTCATGCTGGATTTATAATTGCAGTGTGAGATGGAGTTATTTTCAGTTGATTTTATCACTTAGAAAGGACACCCAAAAATGAAGGAAAAGATCCCAGGCCTGTCCTCTCCTTGGAGGCTTTGCACAGAGGTGCCTGGACAAACACAGTTGATGCTTGTGTTGTGGTATGAAAGAGTTAGTCAGCACGGATAGTCGGCACCGGGGTCCGATGCAGCCTTTCAGCTGAATGCAGCGCTTGTTTGCAGGAGCTGCTTTGTGCCTTGTTCAGCTACAGCCATCCATCACTGCGACAGATGTGCAGCAAGGCCGGGCGAGCGCGGGCAGAACCTGCACCACACTGAGTTTGACCTTTGCCTGAGAAGTTCTAAAATGAGTTTTATTCCTGAAAAAACATGTGTATGGAGAAAGGGAGAAGTCTTGGGATGTTGTGTTGGTGCTGTGAGCTGTGCTGCTACTCCTCCACCTCTCAGGACGGTGCAGGGGCTTTGCAGGAGGGGCAGGGCTGCGGGAGCAGTCACAGTGCTGCGCTGTTTCTACCTGGAAGGTGAGAACAGAGCACAACGGGGCTGTTGACCCAGCTTCTAGCATCATCTTTGACGTCATCTCCAGCATCATCTTTTTGCTCTGTCCCCTGCACAAGAGCTGCTGCTGTGTCTGTCAATGGCCTGTTTCTGCTCTTCCTCCTGTAAATCTCTCCAAACGCCCGGCCAGCCCTTTGCTGTCTCCTTCTCCTCTCCTTCCCAATGATAATCTGAGGTGGTGAGAAAGGTGTGCATCCCAAGTCCTGTCGACTTGTCCACGTGCCTCTCTCTGAGAGCGGCAGCATCTGTGCTGGCTGTGCTGCCCAGCTGCAGCGCAGACAGTCATGGGATTCAGCCTTTGGCAGGGAAAACTCCAAGAAAATATTTTTTTTCAATCAGTGTGGTTTCTATTTTGGAGCCAAGCGTCCACATCACTAAAATCCTGACCACAGCAGGCACTGACGACAACTTGGAGGATGCCTACAGCCAAAGGGTCTGGTGGTAGACGGTCCTGGAGACTGGATTTAATTATCCTTCCTGGGATTAATCAGGTCTGGGCTGCAGGAACATGATGGCGCTTTGCCCCATCCTTGCTCTTCTGTCTTGCTAACCTGCATCATTTGACCTCTGGCCTCTAAGTGTATCGCTGCAGTTAATTCATGGCAGTACCGATAACCCAACCTGATCAAGAGGAGGTAACCATGTGCCAGCCCGAGGGCTGTTAGATCTGGTGGTGTGCTGCCAGCACTGAGTGCTTTTCCCAGCACCACAGCATTCAAGCCTTTCTAGCGTACAGAGGGACAATGGCAGGGATGGAGAGACTGAAAACAATTTTCTTTTGTGTGTTTAATGTGAATACTGCAAAGGCCTTTTTTGGCTTTTCTTCTCTCTTCTGTCCCTGTCCGGGAAAGAGCCCTGGTGATATATTGGGTGACTGTTGGGATGGGAGGGTCCTCTAAAGATACCAAGCTTTGTATCGGATCTTAAAAAGTTGCGTGAAGGAGGCTGTACATGAGGCTTTTGAGAAGCCCTGCAGAAAACATGGGCTCTGCTCTGTGCTGTCTTGGACCGTTTGCATGAGCTCTGTGAGCTGTGTCTGTGCACCGAGAGTGCTTCTGGGAGACTGTCAGGGTTTGCCTGGCCCCAGGGTGAACAGAGAGTACTGGGTTTTTCTGAACTCATGTGTTGCCTCCCCGCTTACCTGCTTCTTGCCAGAAATGCCAAAAGGGACTTTGTTTCCTTATGCATTTGGTGAAACACCTGAGTCCTGCAGCTTGATGGAAGAAAACCGGTGTGGTTTGGATTACAGAATACAGAGCTGCATTGCTACCTTGGGAGAAGACAGAAGTCTCAAAACCTTGAACTATAGTTGCAAAACAAAACTATTAATCCAATGAAGTGCAAAATTAAACTGTAACAATGTACAGTCTGTTTGCTCCAAGCTGTCTCTTGGCTCCAATAGCCTGGGCTTGGCTCAGAAAGACCCCACATCTTGGTCATATCTTCCAGCTGGAGTGTCAGAAGAAGGTGCTTGTTCTCCATTCATACCTGAGAGCTGTCAGGCATTAGACGCAAAGGAATGTTGGAAAGCATTACACTTTCTTCCTCCTGCCTTCCCATGAACTAATCAGTCTTGTGTGTAAAAGTGCAAGTACATGTACTTTCCTCTGTTAGTCTGGAATACACAAAGGTGCTCTGATTTCTCCTTTCTCTTTTCCCCGGAACTCTGTTCATATTGTTTTGTAGAAAGTCAAGCGTCTCTCACCCATCTCTCGTTGCTCTTCCTTTCCTGCGCGGTGGAGATGGACCCTGTTAAACACTTCCGTGTGCTCTTGACAACTCGCATCTTGTGTAACAGAACAGAGGACTGATACAGACATAAGATTCTGTGTGTGCATGTATATATAACTTAGCAATTCATGGCGTTAGGTTTCCATAGAGACCATATATGATGTAGTTATGGTGTGTATGACAAGCTGGCTCAGTATATCCAAGTTATTTTTCCTGAAAATTATTTATAGCCCCTGTTCCTTAGCAGCTTGTGGAGTGTCCTCCTTGAACTTCCCGGGAGTGGAGACTCGCTCTGTCTCCTACCCGAGCACTTTCAAAGACCCGTGAGGCACGAGAGCTTTTTGTGGTGACATTCTGGGTTAGGTGCGTTGGCTTGTTGGGGGTGTGGGCTTTTTTTTTTTGTGAAGGAGAGCTAAAATGATCATTTCCACTGAAAGTCAGTGGAGGACTGGTGTCTGACGTGGATTCTTAGAAAACATTAGCTTTGAGTGGAGTCTCAGGAAGGGATTTCCCACAAACGCATTGGCTTATTTCCCACCCTTCAAGTAAAGAAAGTTACTGCTCTTCCCCTGTGGAAGGGAGGCTTCTGTGCAAAAGGTGTGGGTCACTGGTAGAGGCCTCAATATAACATTTGGATTTCTTGTTACTGAGAAGCTCATTTGTCTTGGTTTCTTTCCCACCCTCCTGGAAAAGCCAGCTTTTGCCTGGAGCTGTGAGATGGAGAGAGAATGGAAGCTGTGATGAATGGGTCTGCACAGCCCTCCCAGCTGGTGGAACAGGTGAAAGCAGCTGGGAAGGGAAGTGTTCCCGTTTCAGAGCATTTTTTGTCTGCTCAGAGAAGCATTAGAGCAACGTGGTTAGAGGAGAAAGTCTTGCCTTTCATACTGCATTTTGCTGTCAGCTGGCTCTGGTGTTCATTTACCAGTGCTTTTTATGGTTCTTAAATCTCTTCTTCAATTAAAGAATTGTGGCAAAACAAAAATTAGTATTTGCAGATGGAGCTGGGCAATGCTGGGACTTGAGCTCTGGAGACAGGAAAGCCCAAACCTGTTACATTTGCTGTGAGACTTAAACACATCCAGTCTGAACACAGCCTGGATCTTGAATTTCCCAGCTGGATCCTGTCTTTCCGAATGGGCAGGTGTGAGCATCTGTGGCCTGAACACCACATTTAGGCATGGCTGGGGTATCAGAACTGTTTTTCAGCTGGTGCCCGGCTTGATTGTCAAAAACTGTACTTTGATAGCTAAACTCTACAGCATTGCCCAAAGCCTGGGAATGCCTTCTTGTTATCCTGTAAGTGTATTTATATTATTTTTGATGAAAAATAAATGCATGGAACTATTAATATTTGCTGGCATAGTGGCCGCCTTTGTAAACACTGTATGATGCTTTTGTTTGCTAAAAATGACAGCAAAGCAGGCTGGAGCGCTCACAGGGCTGTTAAAGAGTACCAGATGACTGGCTCCATAGGGTAATTAAACTGTGTTGTAATGAGGGTTTTATAAGCCTGAGCTGCGCTAGTTACTGGGGTAGTTAGCTGCGCTTGGTTTCTGGTTGCTGATCAGCTGGGGCTGGTTCTGTCCTGGGGGATAGTTACTGCTGTGCTGAGGGGCTGAGCTTCGCGTTGTGCAGGCTGGGATGGGTTTGCTGGGCGCAGGCGCTGAGTTTGCAGGAGGTGGGGTGTGTGATCAGAGCGGTCGCTCCAGCCTGAACGTGATCAGTCACTCCAAGCATTGTATAATGAGGAGAAGGGGCCAGCTGGACAGACTGGACCCCATGGGTTACATCCCAGCTTCCTCTTTGCAATTAAAGGTGGTTTTCTGTGAAAATTGTGTGGTGTAATCTTTTTATGCAGGTTGAAACTGGTTTTAGAGTCTTCTGGGAGGGAAGGGAGGTTAACTTTATCTTCTGATTTGTTTTTTAGAGATGCAGCTATCTTCTGAGGGCTGCAGCAATTCCATATGGAAAAGTTTATTCACGTGTATCTAGGCCCCATCATTAATGAGCTATGCCTGCATTAATACTGCCCAAGGAATGTAATTCTTAATCACCACCTTAGCTCCTCTGTAGGATTAGTGTCTTGCTCTTACCTTCCTCAGTGGGAAATCTTCATTCCTTTATCTACAACAGGATTAACAGCAGCATCTTGGTAGATTAACCTGGAAGTCAGCTGTTTGCCCCTCAAGTTTCTCAGAATTTTGTTGGAGTAAATTGGCTGGATGCACAGCAATAGGAAGTAATTTCCATTGCCTCTAGAATTATTTTGCAGTAAAATGGAGGGAGGGAAGGTGTCCTTGATGAGGAATTAGTGCCTTCGTAATGAGAGAGAACTTGGGAAGGCTATTCTCAGGTAATCACAGATGGTCTAAGCACAGGCTTTTTTTATGAAGCTGCAATAAATATTGCTGCAGTTGCCTGGTTTTATATCAACCTATTAATTCTCATTCCCAAATAAATATGAAAGGCACTAAACTACTGTTTTGTCTGAAACAAATGGGATTGTAGTGTCTGGAGCAGCTGATTGACTGGCACAGACACAGGGAGCTAATTCTTCTCTATTCAAAGGCTTTGTGGCTCTTGATTAATATTAACTTGGGGTGTTGTGCACTGGCAAATTGAGAGAAAAGACCCCACATCGTGAGGCCAGAGGCTGATGTTATTTCTAGCAAACATTTGTTTTTGCTGTTTTGCTTCAGGCCTCATGGAGCGATCAGTATTGTCAGCTCTCATCTGATGAGTGCTGTCCTCAATTAAATCCATGCTGCAAGTGTGAGTGGATATTTCTCCAGCCGATTAGTGATCCTGGCTGGAAATGCGTCATCAGTGTCTGGGAAGTTTGATTAGGTCTGGCTTTATCTTAATGAGTCTGGGTGCACAGCATCTTTAGTTCCTAGCGGAACTGGGAGGAGAAGGTGCTAAGGAGCATGTTTTAAGATCAGATGTGCCTGATCAGCAGATGATCTGTCAGTTGCTAGTAAGACCTACACTGTCGCTGTACACACAGGCAGTCATCTGGTCAAGACGTTATCAGATATCTGAAGGAAAACAAGAGAGTGTGTTCAAGGGCTGCACAGGAAGAACTGCAAATGAGAGTTGCTGGTCTGCTGCTTCAGGACGGGTGTCGGGCTTAAATAGAGAAGTGAGGCTGGGAGGGGGCTGTGGTGACTGGTGGTCAGTGTGGCTAGGGGGGTAGGAGCTGCAACAGCCACTGGAGAAGCTTTGCTGAGTGATTGTTAGAGCTTGAGCGAGTTTGTTCATCGTCACCGTGGGGTGACTGAGGTGCCCTGCATGTCGGTCACATCACGACGTATAAATCCCCTCGCTCACGGACACCAATGCTCTCGTGAGACTCTGTCTTTGCTTCTAATCCCCACTGCGTATCCAGAAGCCAAACGCTTTTTGTTGTGGCTGTGGACCAGCCGTTTGACTGTTTGCATAGGGCTTGTATTCAGCTCGCACGTCCCCTTCAGGAGCCACTCTGCCATCCTGCAGTCTGAAATAGGTTTTGTACTGGGATTTCTAGGGGTTTTTGGAGGTGGTGGTTCCCCCCCCCCCCACTTCCGTTTCTCCTCTTGAATTGGGAAAGGACCTTTGGCAGCATTCCTCTCCCAAGCAGAAGTGGTTTGATGCATTCCAAGCAATATAAAAGGCATTGAATCAGTCTTGTTTTAATCAGCTTTACAGGTGACATCTAGAGACAACTGGGAGTCTGATTTTAATTGTCTTAATCATTAGATGCTCTTAGAAGGATTTGATATAGTTAATCCTTAATATTCAGCGCTCTCATTGTAGAATGAGATGTGAGCGCATGCTGAAGGCGTACAGAGGTCAGACGCCCTCCTGCGCTCTCTGTAGCTCCTTGCAGAACAGCAGGGAAAGACAATCTGCTTCCCACAGATGTTCAGTGTATGGTGGTTTGACAATAATGAAATAAATCCTATTCAATTGGGCTGGTGTAAGTCTGGAGTACCGTCGGTACTCTTGGGGTTACGCCCATTGGAGTAGGGGCACAGCTTTGGGGCAGAATCCACTCCTGCGTGTTCTGCCTCAAACCATTGAACTAATCCTGCCAGAGCAGATGAATCATTAGAGACCTGAGCCAATATTCATTGACATCAAAGGAAAGATTCCCTTTGGCATTGATGGATTTGGGATGAGAATCCCTAGGATTGCGGTGGTGTGTTGCTACATGGTATTGGCTATTACACACTGACCCTGCATGTGAGCGTCCTCCTTGCAAGGGTGAATTGGTCTCTACAAAAGCCTTAAAATATTTAGAATATTTATTTTGAGTCCAATAGGGTATTTGCTTATCTCTTATAAAGATGCTGGAAAGTAATATCCCCTTAAAAGAAATAAATGTTTTTATGTAGTAGTGAGGGCTGTAAGAAAACTGCATGTATCACAATAGTCACCATAAGATAGTAGGAGTTGTGAAAATTGGGTTGTCTGTGACTTGAGCCACTTTGTTCAGACCACAGTTGATGGTCTCTACAAAACGAGAGCACTTTGGCAATGCTGTTTTCCAGCACAGTGCATGTGTGTCCTGTGTGTGACGTCTGGGTCGTGGATGGCTTTACTTGCCTGGTCTTGTTTACAGAATTATTAGTGAGAGAGGAAATACTTGTGCTTGAGGTTTTTGAATAGTTGCAGAGGAGGGCAGTGATGAACTTTGCCATGAGCACCTCTTAAAAACCAAACCCAAGAATTTAGGAGTCGCTTTGTGTGGTGTCGCGTGCTGCCGGTGCTCTGGTTTGTAGGGCAGCGTTACACAGGAGTTAACTGCGGCTACAGGAGTACTCCCAAGCTGCTCTATGAATTCCTACCCAGCACGAGCTGTAAGTCATTCTCACTTTCTGTATTTACAAGCCTGCTTCGCACGTGTGAAACCTCTCTGTTTAGCCACTCTAAATGCTTCACCACCACCTGTGAAGCCTGCGGCTTGCATATAGGTCGGTATTATCCGTGTGTTACGCACAAGGTGACTTGGAGAACTAGGTCTTGTCCCATGTCATCCTGTGAGTCAGAGCTGGCAGTGGAACAGTTGTCCTGGCCAGCAGGTTTTTCTGGCTTTTTACCTCCGGTCCTGGCACCAGGAGCAGCCGGTTCCCTCTGTGACGCTGCTTCCCGTGGTCCTTTTCATTGACTGAAGTGCTGCATCTGTGAACTTCAGGGCATTTGTCATGTAGCTGTGGGTGTGCGCGTTGAGCAAGTGTCTCAGCCCGGTACTTAGGGCGTGCTTGTCTTATTTCACTCTTTAACATGTGCAATCGTTTAGGATTCATGTTCCCCGGAGATACAGGAGCCTTATGTATTGCTGTTATCATTTATTTCACTGAATTGCTCATTGCAGAATATTATATTTGGAGGGATTTGCTCAATAAAAACTGCCAGAAATTAGAAGGGCTTCATCCAGGCCTTGAATAAGAAAATTCAAATAAGGAAGATATGATATTGAGGAAATTGTGTCAGGAGGATGGAGCCAGGCTCTTCTCTGTGACATCCAGTGATAGGACAAGGGGCAATGGGCTCAAGCTGGAACATAGGAGGTTCCACTTGAATATGAGAAAAAACTTCTTTACAGTAAGGGTGACAGAGCACTGGAACAGGCTGCCCAGAGAGGGTGTGGAGTCTCCTTCTCTGGAGACATTCAAAGCCCGCCTGGATGCGTTCCTGTGCGATCTGATCTAGGTGTTCCTGCTCTGGCAGGGGGATTGGACTAGATGATCTTTCGAGGTCCCTTCCAATCCCTAACATTCTGTGATTCTGTGATTCTGTGAAATCCTGACCCCAAAAAAGGGCCTGGCGACATCATCCTTACTGACTGACTGCTGCCCTGGTCAGGTGCATTCAGAGGATAAAAGCAAAAACCTGATCTTCTGAAAAGTGGTGTAAGAGAGAGCGATAGCTCACATGTGAGTGTTTCAAACCAGTACAGTGTGCTGGGACGGGGAGCAGACTGTGTGTTGAGGCAGTCAGGGTGGTGCCTGCTGGGACTATGTCCTGGGATTTTGTACAGCTCAACTGGTCAGCTCCCACAGCTTTGTCCTTGATCTCTCGCTTCCAGTTATGGATTTCCCCACCACCACTGCCTCTCACTTCACCCACCATCACCCCTGGGAGGGTGTAAGGTACCATTACTGGTGATCACTGCAACTTACAGCTGTTAGGTTTGATGTACCTGCTGTGGGTTTCTGTGTTCATATCATAGCTCAGATATTTTTTAGGGCCAGATCTGGATCATGGTCATGTTTTTTCCCCACCAAAAGAAAAAATAAATTAGACATCAGCTGCAGATTGGTGATTTGGATTTTCTGCAAATAGTGCCTGTTCACATACAGCTCATTGCCTATTGAATTGGATACTTAACTGTTTAAGCCAGATAATGAAGTAGATGACTCAGTGTTAATCTGCTCTCAAATATCCTTTTTATTAGATTAGGCAAAACAAAAATAGCCCAACAAACTCCACATTCTGCAGAGTGGATCTGTGTACAATCAGTCCATTGTGCGACCTTTGCAGGAGATGTATAGCCTGCGCAATCTGCGCATGGATGTATGGCTGCAAGAATAAATGGCCGATGGAGTAATGAATCGAAGCTGTGTTTCGGCACAGTGCAGCCCTCGCGTTGTGCACAAGTTTGTTTGGCAATTAAGAAATGTTGGCATTTACCTCTCCTATGGTTCCCCTGGGATCCTGGGGGTGCTGCAAATGGTCCCCGAAGTGTCCCTCTTCCGGGCAGGTCGAATGGATGATTCAAAGGGATGGTATAGTTGTATTGCTGTCGTGTTTCTAATGAGAAGGGAAGAAATCTACATACAAGACAGCAAGCCTGGTGCTTGTCTGTGTGCTGATACCCTCCCGGCGGTTCAATTAACAGTGGCTGAACTCACTGCTGTCTTGCAGGATAGCTGGTTACCCTGAAAACAAGCTTCTCAGCATGCTGATAAGGAGCTAACCAAGCATCCTTCCTCATTATTACGTGTCCGGTGTTGCATTTTTGTACCTTTTCCTCAAGACTAGCTGCAGACAGGGCATGAGACAGTACCTGACACGGCTGCAGGCTGAGAGTTATCACTGTGAACGTTAGCCTGGCTCCTGCTGGAGGGAGGCAGAGCAAATTAAGATCAGAAGCTCAGAGAAAAGCTTGTGCTTGTTCCTAGGAAATGTTTCTGAGGGTCAGCAGGTAGAAATGAGAGGTTGTTAACAAGAGAGAAAGAGTAGGGAAGATCTTACTGATGTGGTCTGTTGCCACATGTCTAGCCATTCACGCTTGGAAGACGTCCCAGGTGCCAGCAGAGCACTTGCTGCCTGAGCTTGCATCCAGCTGTGTGGATGCGCCCCTGCCTTGAGTTAGAGGATGCTTGAGCTGGGGCACACAGGCCGAAGTGCTGCTGATCCTGAGCTGATAGTGCAGTGGGAGCATGGGTACGAGTGGCATGGCTCATGTCATTCCAGGCGAAATGCTGCGCCATGGTAGAGCTGATCTGACCTGAATGGGGTAACCAGATCATCTGAGTGCTGTGAGGGTGTAAGAGAGGGTTATAATGCTGTTATACAGCTGAAGTAAGCACTGTGCCCAAAGGCACAGTCAGAATTGAGCTGGGCTCTCTCCTGGTCGCTTAACCTTCCTTTCCCTTGGATTG
>WKFP01014351.1:969534-986163 GCA_011057875.1 Pterocles orientalis | reverse complement strand
CTTCAGGGCATTTGTCATGTAGCTGTGGGTGTGCGCGTTGAGCAAGTGTCTCAGCCCGGTACTTAGGGCGTGCTTGTCTTATTTCACTCTTTAACATGTGCAATCGTTTAGGATTCATGTTCCCCGAAGATACAGGAGCCTTATGTATTGCTGTTATCATTTATTTCACTGAATTGCTCATTGCAGAATATTATATTTGGAGGGATTTGCTCAATAAAAACTGCCAGAAATTAGAAGGGCTTCATCCAGGCCTTGAATAAGAAAATTCAAATAAGGAAGATATGATATTGAGGAAATCCTGACCCCAAAAAAGGGCCTGGCGACATCATCCTTACTGACTGCTGCCCTGGTCAGGTGCATTCAGAGGATAAAAACAAAAACCTGATCTTCTGAAAAGTGGTGTAAGAGAGAGTGATAGCTCACATGTGAGTGTTTCAAACCAGTACAGTGTGCTGGAACGGGGAGCAGACTGTGTGTCGGGGCAGTCAGGGTGGTGCCTGCTGGGACTATGTCCTGGGATTTTGTACAGCTCAACTGGTCAGCTCCCACAGCTTTGTCCTTGATCTCTCGCTTCCCGTTATGGATTTCCCCACCACCACTGCCTCTCACTTCACCCACCATCACCCCTGGGAGGGTGTAAGGTACCATTACTGGTGATCACTGCAACTTACAGCTGTTAGGTTTGATGTACCTGCTGTGGGTTTCTGTGTTCATATCATAGCTCAGATATTTTTTAGGGCCAGATCTGGATCATGGCCATGTTTTTTCCCCACCAAAAGAAAAAATAAATTAGACATCAGCTGCAGATCGGTGATTTGGATTTTCTGCAAATAGTGCCTGTTCACATACAGCTCATTGCCTTTTGAATTGGATACTTAACTGTTTAAGCCAGATAATGAAGTAGATGACTCAGTGTTAATCTGCTCTCAAATATCCTTTTTATTAGATTAGGCAAAACAAAAATAGCCCAACAAACTCCACATTCTGCAGAGTGGATCTGTGTACAATCAGTCCATTGTGCGACCTTTGCAGGAGATGTATAGCCTGTGCGATCTGCGCATGGATGTATGGCTGCAAGAATAAATGGCCGATGGAGTAATGAATCGAAGCTGTGTTTCGGTACAGTGCAGCCCTTGGGTTGTGCACAAGTTTGTTTGGCAATTAAGAAATGTTGGCATTTACCTCTCCTATGGTTCCCCTGGGATCCTGGGGGTGCTGCAAATGGTCCCCGAAGTGTCCCTCTTCCGGGCAGGTCGAATGGATGATTCAAAGGGATGGTATAGTTGTATTGCTGTCATGTTTCTAATGAGAAGGGAAGAAATCTACGTACAAGACAGCAAGCCTGGTGCTTGTCTGTGTGCTGATACCATCCCGGCAGTTCAATTAACAGTGGCTGAACTCACTGCTGTCTTCCAGGATAGCTGGTTACCTGAAAACAAGCTTCTCAGCATGCTGATAAGGAGCTAACCAAGCATCCTTCATTATTACATCAGGTGTTGCATTTTTGTACCTTTTCCTTAAGACTAGCTGCAGACAGGGCATGAGACAGTACCTGACACGGCTGCAGGCTGAGAGCTCTTGCAAAGAGCGATCACTGTGAACGTTAGCCTGGCTCCTGCTGGAGGGAGGCAGAGCAAAGTAAGATCAGAAGCTCAGAGAAAAGCTTGTGCAGGATCTTACTGATGTGGTCTATTGCCACATGTCTAGCCATTCACGCTTGGAAGATGTCCCAGGTGCCAGCAGAGCACTTGCTGCCTGAGCTTGCATCCAGCTGTGTGGATGCGCCCCTGCCTTGAGTTAGAGGATGCTTGAGCTGGGGCACACAGGCCGAAGTGCTGCTGATCCTGAGCTGATAGTGCAGTGGGAGCGTGGGTACGAGTGGCATGGCTCATGTCATTCCAGGCGAAATGCTGCGCCATGGTAAAGCTGATCTGACCTGAATGGGGTAACGAGATCATCTGAGCGCTGTGAGGGTGTAAGAGAGGGTTATAATGCTGTTATACAGCTGAAGTAAGCACTGTGCCCAAAGGCACAGTCAGAATTGAGCTGGGCTCTCTCCTGGTCGCTTAACCTTCCTTTCCCTTGGATTGCTAGAGGAACAGCCACTCTGCTTGTGCGTGGCTGCTCAGAGTGTGTGCTGGGAATAAATATCCTGAGTTACACGCACACAGCAACTTCTGCACCACATTCCCTGGACAGGCTGTTGTTCTTGGAGCTGCTGATCCCCTTCTCTGGTTCTAGTCTGATCATAAAGTAATAATTATTCTCTTGATGGACCAAGCCAGGTGATTTTTCTGGTACCTTCTCTTTTCCATTTTACTGGTAGTGAACTAATTGCATCATTTCTGAGAGAATAAGTCAATGGCCTTCCTGCGTGCACTTGCTTGAGCAATGTGCTGCTTGGCTGCTCCTCTTTCAGTTTGTGCCGTGGCTGGTTAGGAATGACACCAGCATCCCTCTGAGTGGGTTTTATGTGGGAATCATGTCTGAGCAAAAATCCTACCCTTAAAAAAGCTGCAAAATTTCCAAACCCTGCTGCTCGATCGCTTTTTTTTGGTGGAAGGAAAGCGTGATGCTTTGCTTGGCTGCGCTTTACAATGTTTGGTGCTCAAGATAAAGTTCTCCAGTTCAGAAGGTGTCCTGAGACTGCTCCTCTGTCTGTGCTAGTGCCAGGGCTCTGCCTGGGAAATCGTTTATAAATGTCTCATTAAAGACCTATGTCTGCCTCCTTTTTCTTTCTTTTTTGTCATCGGATCAGCTCACTGAGAGCAGCTGTCTTCACTTCCGTAATAGCAGCCCTGAAAACACGCTTGTGCCTTACAAATTCCCACAGCCTAAGAAACTGTGGACAACTGTGCACATACATATGTGCCGGGGTTTGCAGCCGAGGCGGGTTTCGACTGAGCTCGTTCCCAAGCTTTTCTGTGCTTTTCTGAAAAGACTCTACGAAGTTAGCTTTGTGCTAGATTTATAAAGAAGCCGAACATATGGTGTGATTACAGCTATGCATCGGGAGAGGCGGGTGAGTGTGTGCTGGTGATTCCAGGGGAGATTGTGTTACGTGCTGTGTTGCTCGGGCTGCTGGAAGGAAGCTTACCATGCGGGGTAGGAGCCATCCCTGTAAGCGTATCTCCCCCAGTTGATGTTCTTGCTCTCGGAGCTGTCTCATGGGTTATCACTGTTACTGGGCTGCTTTCTAGCACTTCTTTCTGTCCTGAAGTCTTTTAGAAGTTGTAGTGGTCTGGGCGAGGTAACCCAGTTTGCATATGGGGCTGGGGAGGGACAAGGCTTAATAAATTTTTACAGCTAAGGGCTTGTTTAAATGGAAAAGTATGTCCTCTGGTTAGAATGAGCTATGGTGAATAAAGTGAGGGATGCTTCCAAGTGGAATACTTTCTAGTTGAAGTGATTTTATTATTTATTTATGAAAGAATGAAGCCTGTATTATTCTGTAATACACCAGGGGTTACCTTAGTATACTCCTAGTTTTTCAAATGTATCTGACTTATTTCTAGAGACTGGGGGTGGTACAAGCTTGGGAGGCAGGCATGGGTGCCCTGTTCTTTTTGTCAAACCTGAAACACCCTTGAAAATGTGGGATTTTTGTTTTAATTATTTTCTGGGAAAACAGGGTGCTGCTCCAGATGTATATGGGCCCTGTTTCCAGACTGGAAAATGTTAAATAGGGTATTGAAATGTGAATGTTGAAAGAATATACTTACGGTTTTAAAAATAATAATTATGTAAAAATTAAGACTGTAATCTTGAGATTAATAGATCTATCCATATGCTGCAAGTTAATTATCCCTCAGTGAAAGAAATCTTGTGCATTTTCTACTAGTCACTCGCCTCCCTATCACCCTGTGCTGCCAAAACCTGTCTGCTTTGCATATTTTGTTCAATACTGTTGTCTATTTGAAAAACTTAAAATCCTCCCACGTCACAAATATATCTCTTTGCTGTTAAGCTTGATCTGATGTAGCATAGCTGGTAAAACCCAGGGTCCTCCATCCCTCCCCTCTCCAGCAAACACCAAGAATGTGTCTCGCCTGTGGCAGGGCAGATTTCGTACCACCCAGCCTCTTGAATGAGACCTTTATAAGAACGCCTTTGTTCAGTACATCTGTTTGAGGTTCAGTGCCCTTCCCAGCTGGCCTTGTGGAGACAAATATCTGCCTCAATGGGCATCTCCTTGCATTCGGTGCAAAGCAACTTCTCAGCAGTTCTCATTTACCTTTGCTTGCTAGTTCATAATTCTCCTTTACTTCCTTACTATCCTCTTTTCCTTGCTCCTCATGGCAAGTTTCTTTCTAAGTATGTCTCCTTTCTTCAAAGGAATCAGAGCCAGTTATACTGAAGTTATACCAGATCTTAATGTCAGTGCCATGGGGAATGTTCCAGGGAACAGCAGGGCAATAGATCTCCAGGGTACCAGATGCGGAGCTCATCTCCATGCCAGTCATTGCATTTAAGTCCCATGGGATGGGTGATTACAGCCCCAACTTTTCAGCTGTGAACTTGCAGAGCTTTTGGTCCTTGTTTCCAAGTCAGTCATAAATCTCTTGGGCTGCTTCCTCCCCCGGTGGGCTGCTGGGCATTTGGCTATCGCCTGCAAAGCATTGCTTTCCCTTCCAGTCACCCCTTCCCTCTCTTTTTCTGCCTTATCCTGTGGCTTGAAAGTGCCGTGATAAATCTTGCAGAAAACAGCTGCTTCGTCGCTGTGCTCAATAATTTCAATTTGAGCATGGCAGAGTGGGATGGCTCTCACTTGATTGCCAACAACGTCATGTTTATGTAATCCAAGCTGCTCTGAGAAGCTCCAGTCCCAGTGTGGGAACCCAGAAATTACGTGTGGTGAGTCCTCACAATCACTGAGCGCTGTGATGGCAGCAGGCAGCCAGCCCTTCTCCAGCCAAAGACGCCTTCAGCCTGTGTGGCTGCTGCCAGTGCTGCCAGCTGAAGCCCCATCACCCTGCCTGTGCTGGTGACAGCTGCTGGAGGTCCAGCAGCTTGTTCCTCCTTGTCACCTACCTGGTAAACCAGCTCCTGTAGCTGGTAGGGACCAGGGCTTGAATCTCTGACAGTAGATGCTCTGGACTGTCCTTCATTCCTTTCTCTGTAGAGGAAGCTCTGATCAGCTCTGCTCTCCATCTGTTAGTGAATTTCCTTAGTGTTGTGCTTGGAGATGAAATGATATTGTGGACCCAGAGATGCTTACAATAATTGCAATGTAACAGCAACAGGTAAAAAACACCGAGCCAGGCGCTGGTAGGTACTTGGTTGTAAAGACAACACACTGCAGTTCTATATCTCTGGCTTTTCCTGGAGGATGGTGGTCTGAGGGGGAAAATGCAATCCACCACAAATGTCTGGTGCCCTGAGTACAGGCTGCAGCTTGGAGAGGGGCAGCGTCTGGCATCCCAGCAAGACCACATCACCCCCTCAGCCCCGGAGCATTGGACCAGCAGCAGCGAGCCAGGCAGCTCTGATGCCTCTTAGGCTCTCAGATAGTCCTTGTGGCAGTAAAACTAGACATTGTTCTTTTTAGCTGGCACCCCTGTGGCCAGCAGTGGGGTTTTCCAGCTGACAAAATCCGTCTTGGCTTCAAATGGACATTACAGTCCCCTGGTCACGGGACTGTCCTGAAGCACTGCCCGGGCTGGGAGCGAGCAGAGCTGGTTCGGAAGGTTTGTGACTAGTTTGGTCGCTGGGCTGCACATAGAGAGAGGCTCGTGAGCTCCAAGGCACACTGTCCTGTCACAGGTTAGTGACATCTATAGCGTGGGCCAGTGAGATGAGGATGTTGTGTCTTCAGGTCTTGTGCCAGCGACACTTCTGCCAGGCTGGTACAGCTCTTCTCGCTGGCTAGTGGATGAGAAGTGCAATGATTGCCATGGAGAGGGAACACAGCCAGGAGTGGACAGGCAGTTCTGGACTGTGTGTCAGGCTGTCTCGTGATGTGTTGGGATTTGAGAGTCAAAACCTCTGAAAATTAAAGTGGAGAAGGAAAAATACCTCTCCTGGGGGCATTGTAAAGCTCTTTTGTAAATAATCATGTTTTCTCTTTTTTTTTTTTTCCCCCCCCCCTCTCTTCCTGGCATGAGACACTACTCTGGTGTATCTCTTCCTTTTTTAAAATATTTTTTCTTTCTTTCTTTTAAATCTCATGTGCCTCCATTTTATCAATTAACTGTACATGTCCTGATTCCCATGGCAACACATCAGGCTGCTGCATTTCTGAATCTGTTGGCAGCTGGGGTGCCTGGCATGTGCCTTGGGAGCGGTAAGATTACAAAAGGGTTCTGCAGGGAGCAGGAAATACATGGGCAATGCTCACTATGCACTTCTACTCGTGCTAAACTATTTTTTTCTTCCTCTCCCTCCTCCCCTTTAGAAACAAGTTTCCTTTCCCCTTTGTTCGATTGCTTGGTGATAAGAAATGAGCAACTGAAGTGCTGTGGGAGGTCCAAAGATGTGGAGGGAATGAGAGGATGCATGGTCTCCCTGGATATGAATGGCACTTAAACATAGCACAGTGCTGAGCATCTCATCAGGGATCCTGCAAAGAAAGTTATTGCTGCTGATGCT
The DNA here is from genome assembly GCA_011057875.1 of Pterocles orientalis. Classification (NCBI taxonomy): domain Eukaryota; kingdom Metazoa; phylum Chordata; class Aves; order Pterocliformes; family Pteroclidae; genus Pterocles; species Pterocles orientalis. The sequence continues at coordinate 979,575 of WKFP01014351.1, read as the reverse complement.
GCAGATCAAGTGCTCTGTTCCTCCTGCTTCAACTTCCAGAGCTCGTTGGAAAGAGGGTTTCTTCCTCCTTTACTTTACAAAGCTGTCTCTTCACCCCTTCCTACAGCAGATGTTTCCAAGAGCTGGAAGAGTCCGTCCCCTGTTTGCAGAGGTCCTTGGGCTTCCAGGGATTTTGGACACCTGGCTTTCATTGAGAGCGTAAGGAGAGCCATGTGAACAGGCTGAGGCTTCAGTTAAAACCTTTAATCTCCCTGGCTCTCGGCTAATAGGAGTTTGTGTGGCTCCTGAGGTACTGGTGCCCTGTCGGTGTGGGGTGCCCTGTCACTGTGAGTCCCCAAAAATTATGGGACGAGTTTGCAAACAGGACCCTAAGCACCAGGTCTGCTGTGATTGTTGCTAGTGCGTTATGCGTGGGCTTGACAAAAGCTAAAGGGAAAAATAGAGGTTTAGAGTTGGATAAGATGTGCATTCAGCAGATGCTGCGTATGACTTTGATTTATAAGTTGTTGTTCAGCCCTGAAGGCTGTGACCTACAGGAAAACCATTTAAATGGAAAAGAATGAGTTGGGTAATGAACACAATAGGGTTGTGGAGTTGGAAAGCCCAAGTGTTGTGTCTTGGAGCCTGCTCCCAGCGAGAGGGAGGGAGGAGCTGCTGTCGCAGTCCCGTCTAGCAAGCGAGGTTTGCGTTGGACAGAGCAGCAGAGGGAGATCCTTCTGGACCAAGAAGGAAAGAGCATTCCCCATCGCTGGCTTCCAGGTGAGCTGCTGAGTTAGATGCCCAATGGTGACATTCAGAGAGTTCCTGTGGCTTCTTGATCAGCATCACTGCGTAACAGTGGCGTTGGAGCAGGAAATAGTCTCTGTTTTGCTGGGTCCATTTCTCTTGTGTAACTCCATTCAACTTCGTACCTGAGATCTGTACCCTCACCTTACTGTTAGCAAGTTTCTTGGAACTTTTGGGGTGTTGAGTTCTAGTCAGACTCCCTAGTTAGATTTTTATTTTCCAGAAACAGCAAATCTAAATGACACAGGCATAGACCAGCTCTTTAGGTGCGTGTAGGCTGGAGGAGGCTCAGGAATTCTGGGCACTTGGGTGGCTTTCCCCAGAGCTGCTTGGAAGGCGGGTAACTCCAGATGTCAGGTCGTGGGGAGCAGTGCCATCAGCTGATGTTTGTTTTGGGCTGTGCTGAGATACTCATGGGATCAAAGACAAGTTGCTCATCACTGCCTTTTGCCTTCTGAAGGGCTGGTGACCAGATACCTGCCTTCAAGGATCAGAGCTGTCTACTCAGACTACTCTGGCTGTAGTAACTACACCTAGTTAATGGCTCCATCGGCCCTGAAGCCAAGAAGAATGGGTTTAGCCTGATTGTAGTGACTGTTGGCTTCTCTGAAAACCTGGTGCACCAAAGCCTGTTGGCTGCACTGGAGGAGAATGGGTGGCTTGGTTGTTATTCTGTATGTGGGTGGTGAAGGTCATGTAAAATACTGAGTTTCTGCAGCATGGGCCGTAATGAAGAAGGTGAACTGTCTGCAGCCCCTCACTTAAGTCCTAGCTTTTTGAATCATTCACCTCAAGCTAAGAGTAATAATGCTTCTGACTGCACTGCTCTGCTCGGGAGCCTGTAATTAGGCTGTTTCCCTGAGATGGTAGAATTACTGTCGCTTGGCAGCCCTGCCTGTGTGTAAAGTCCCACTAAAATTCTGGCTTTATGAGGAACACAGTGTCCAAGAGTCCAATGAACTTCTTTTATTTTTGCCCAGTCTAAGTCAGTTTGTGAAGGTCTTTGCTCTTGCAGTGAAATACGGTGAGTCTAGCCACGGTTTGAAATCCTCCTGCGTTGTTTGTTCAGCCTTGGGCAGCCTTTCCTGCCTTTCTTTGCTCGAGCTGCGCTGCTGAAGGGTTTGCTTATCCCGGCCATGCTGCAGCGGTGTTTGTGAGAGCTCATGTAACCTGGGTCTCGATCGTTAACTGGCAGCCTTAACAAAGAGTACTAGTGTGCTGAAACTCAGGCTCCAGGAGGACTAGAAAAACCGCTTTGATCTTTCGTGAATACAGATGCAGAGCCCTCCCGAATTTTCATGCTTATAGTTCCCTGTCCAGCAGAGTTGCATTCTGCTGTTCTGCTTGACACATTGCGTAGATCTGTCTGTCACAAACACGTCAGCAGCACGAGATCTGTGTGTCATGGCACTCTGCCAAGCATGAAACCAGGATGTAGGCTGTGTTTTTAATTTGATTTTTTTCTTATACCCGTGAAAGGAGAGCTGTAGATATCACAGACGTTGGTGATAAACCTCTGTAGCCATCTCTGGTTATTGAACTGAAAGACTCTAAAATATAACTTCTTGGTTTCTAATTTAACAGCTTTACTGTCTTGTGCTATTAAACACTGAAATGAGAATGATGGCCCTATTTTCTACTTACGGTTGTCTTTGTGGTTCACATGGATGGACCCCTGTTTCTTCTTTCTCCTCCCATTTTATTTCAAGTCTGTTGTAAAGATCAAAAACTTCAAGCATCCTTGTAGTTTCTGGTTTTCAGTTTTTAAGGTGAAACTGGTTCTTAGATGTAATGCCATACCCCTAATGGAGCTCCTTTTGAGGTACTGTCTTTTTCAAGACTGAGAGTAACACGAGCTTGAAAGTCAAGTCAAGCATTTGTCCAAAAAAAAAAAAAAAGTTGATGAAGAGCAAGTGAGGTCGAGGAAGGTTTCAGAGCAAGGCCCAAAGGCCGAGAGAAGGCATTCAGGGACTAGAGCACATCCCTGTCACCCAGGGAGCTGGCTGACCTTTTCAACTGGGAAGTGTTTCTGTTCCTGCCCTTCCTGTGCCTGTCACAGGATGATCCTCCTGAACATGCCCCGTGTGCGGTGCTGTGCGTGCCCCGTTCAGCTAACTTTCTCCAGAGTTGTTCCAGCTCCTGCCCGCCAAGCCTAGCGAGCAGGCTGGAGGCGGTTCTGTTCAACAGAGGGGTTTGTGTGAGTGTGCCCTAACTGTTCCTCTGTCCTAGTTCAGGTTTGGAGCAGGCAGAGATGCTGCTGTCCTCCAGGAGCCGCACACAAACTGGTGTGATTGTGCCATGGAGATGTGTGAAGAGCGGTTAAGGAGAACCAAAGAGTCAGTATTAATCCCTCGTAGTGCAGCTGGAACTGTGGGTTCTTTATACTGGCACTGAAGCACTGGTGCTCTTTTCTTTCCCCTGACATTAGACGTTCAGCAGAGCTTTGCAGTGTCTTGGTTTGAGAGCTTTTATGTTCTTCAGGTTCTCTGGGAGCTGAGCTTGATCTGTCAGGCCCATTACTTCTGAAAGAGCTGTAGGAATGGTGCAGGCTGAGCAGCAGGGATGGCTGAGGATGAACAAATTTCACAGTTCATTTCCAGTAAGCATTCAAGTTAGACTCTTCTTTGCAGCTGCTTAGACTTTCTCTGTCAGCCTTGTCTGGTAGCAAATAAAAACTTCTTCCTGGGTGTGCTTTAGGCTTTTCTGGTTGGTGGTACCCATAAATTTCAGCTTAAAGTTTGGCTGAAGGGTCCAGGTTGCTCTCGTTGAGCACAGGATGTGTGGGGCCAAGTCTCGTGCGCAGACCCCCTACACCAGCTGTGAGGGAGCACAGGGGGGACCTCAGTGTTAGCAAGAGCTGAGGATGACGGAAGGTCCATGGTGTATGACTTGCTGGATCTTATTTGGCAAACTTATTTCCTTAGTCTCTTGTGTGGTTTCTTTTAGGGCTTTACTTAACTTCCCCCTTTGTCCTCCAGAGCGTTTTAATGCAGTCCATCTGTCCTTTTCTTTCATTCTCCTGGGGCCTAGGCTGAAAGCCCAAAGTTTGAGGTAGGAGAGCTAGACACGGGGGTCAGCAAGAGTGGGGTTTGCTGGGGTTGTCTTTGTTCCCCTTCAGCCCGTCACATTTGGCCAGTCCCGGGTACACTGGAGAGAGCGAGCGGGATGGTGCATTTCCAGCATCACCTGCACTTTTCCTTCTCCCAGCGCAGCGAAGTGTTGCTGGAGGTCTGGCTTTGGCTTGGCGGGCTGATGCTGGAATAAGGGCTTTCTTTGATTGCAGGTTTTATGGAGTTCGGTGCACGGCATGTCAGCCCTGGGAAGGCTGTGCACGCAGGGATTTGGAGATGCTTCCTGTTTAGAGATAGACTGTTTAGATTGAACATACCCCAGGTGTCTGCTCGCTGCTGGGTTCTGCTCCAGCAAAGGGAAAATTGAGTCATTTGCAGAGGCAGCTGCGTGGTCCCCCGGGAGCTATTAGTGCCCTTGGTGGGACTCTCAATGCTTGGATTAGCTGCTTACATCCAGACACATGGAGTTCTCATAGCACCAGGTACTAAAATGTCAGTACCTCACCTGTTTATTTATTTAATTTTTTTAATTATTTTTGGATGAAAGGGTGACTTTGGCATCTTTCTTCAAAGCAGCATTTCATTGGTCTCCTTTTGATCCTTAAGCATGTACCACCACTCCTGTCTTTTTGAGCTCATCGCGTTAGTGCTGCCACACAAAATACCCTTTGGTGCTGTGATGGAACTGGGGGTAAGTGGGTGTTACAAAGAGGGATGAAAATGTGGGGTCAGTCCTTTATGCTGTGTGCCAAACCTGCAGAAACTGGGCAGCATATGGGGATTTCTGTGCAGATGGCTTTGCTGCCGAGGAAGATGTGTAAGTAACGGGGCTGCTCAGGTTTTAACCTCCACCTAGTGTAAACCAGTCGTGGTCCCGGGTGTTTCCTTTTTGTAAATGCCCTTTCCTGGTGTTTTGGCTGCCTTTTAGGATTTCTCCTCATACCAAAACCTCTTTTCCCTTGATTCGCAGGCTCACCTTTACACAAGCAGGGTACCACCTCCACCACCAGCGCTGAGAAGTCGGGTTCAAAGGTTGCCGAGGTGGGCGATGATTTCCTGGGAGACTTTGTGGTGGGCGAACGTGTCTGGGTAAATGGAGTGAAGCCAGGTGTGATCCAGTATCTTGGGGAGACGCAATTTGCTCCGGGCCAGTGGGCAGGGGTCGTTCTGGATGATCCGGTGGGTAAGAATGACGGCTCTGTCGGTGGAGTACGTTACTTTGAATGTCAGCCGCTCCAGGGGATTTTTACGCGACCGTCCAAGCTGACGCGACAGCCAGTGGCCGAGGGCTCAGGGACTGACGCCCCCTCCGTGGACTCCCTGACAGCTCAGAACTTGTCACTGCACTCGGGGACGGCCACGCCACCTCTCTCCACTCGTGTCATTCCCCTGCGGGAGAGCGTCCTGAACAGCGCCATGAAGACGGGCAACGAGTCTGGATCTAACCTCTCGGACAGTGGGTCTGTGAAAAAAGGGGAGAAGGACTTACGGCTTGGAGATCGCGTGCTGGTGAGTTGATCGTGGGGTTCCAGGGAAAGGCAAAGGACAAGAATTTGTCCCCTCCCTAAGTGCTCCTGGTCAAGCTCAGGACAAGACAAGGAGGACAGAGTTGGTGGAGAGGTGTGGGACAGAGCGTGGCTTTGGAAGGGGGATGCCTGGACCAAACGGGCTTTGAACTTCTGCATTCTCTGTTATTTGGGGATGCTGGGTCTTCTGGACGTGTCTGTCGTTTTCACATTGATGCAAGACAACATATTCCAGAGGGTTTCTTGTATTGGACAAGTCCTGAGCAGTAGGATGAGGTCAGAGAGAGAGCAACTCAAACATGAGACCAAAATAGAAGAAAAATAATTGGTTGTTAACTTCTAATCCAGCGATACCCTCTGTGGTGATGTTTATCAGGGCTTTCAAGGAATTTGCAACTGAGTGTCTTGTTGCATGTAGTTGTACATACTCTACAAGTGTTTGCAAGAATCTCTCTTAGCTGGTCACTTCTCTTGTGGTGCTTCAGTTTTTATATGCTGGATGTGACACTAACTCCTTTCCTGTACAGGTGGGAACTTGCAATTACTTTTATAAAAGGGCAGGACTTTGTGAGAGATCACTGTATGCACGGCTGGGTTCTCCACATCTGATTTCTGTTTGCATTATCTATAACAGAGTACCTGAGGACTTTAAGCCAAAATTCCATGCTGGTGCTAAAACTGGCTTACTAGAAGTTTGTCATGAAGCTTGTCACCATTTGTGTCCTAGAAAAGGAGTAGTGCTTTCAGTGGAGGCTTAGAAGGAGGAGAAATATATCAAAACATGGAAAAACTGAGTTTAGTTTTGCAGTTCTGCAAAAGAGAGTTTACTTTTGCTGAGTGTATGATGCATACTGTGATATCAAATATTGGAAGAGCCAAGCGTTTGTGTGCAGATCTCTTGCGACTGTATCCCCAGTAATATCCCTGGATCTAAAAGATCAAGGTGACGCTGACCGACAGCAGTAGCGGGTTGCAGAGGGTTAGTCTTTGTGCATCCTGGGCAGTCTGGCTCTCATTTAAAGTTAGCTACGTAGCGTTTCCTCTCTGGGGCACCTGGTTCCAATAGCAATAGTGGTAGTAGGGAAGCATAGACAGACTTACCATCTGGTTAATAATGGGGGGTTTGCTAGAACTTGGCTCCACAGCCGATGTGAATCAGGAGGAGCGGGTGCCAGGGGGTGTCAGAGGCAGTCTCAGATGTGCCCTGTGGTTTCAGAGAATGGGTTTTTCTGCTGGTGATAGCAGCAACCTTGGGCAGGCTGCTGTTCAAGCTGCTGGAGTTGATCCCTTTGCTCTCTGTAGCCCTGGGTGGCTGGGGAGCACAGAGCGGCTGTGACAGCCCACACGTGTCTGCCGAGTCAAAACTTCACGTGGCACAACCCGCTCTGAGGATGTCAGGATCTAGTGTGCCCAAATGTCAGGGCATCTCTGGCATGGCAAGTACGCTTTTAAAGCCAGCAATGCACCTGCACACCAAAACACTCTTGAGTTGTCCAATAGTTTCTGTTTTATTTAAATAAGATTAAAAACAATTTAAAAGTTTGTTCATTTTCAGGGGAGGAAAAGCAAAGCTGGTTCTGCTTGCGTCCACTGACAGTGAGTAAATCTAATGTGAACGCGGGGATTTGTAGACCTGTCTGTAGAGGTGAGGAAGGTTTATATTCTCAAATTTTCCCCCAAATGTGCATTGCATTCTGTATCACAGCAGGAGCTGACAGCTGCTCAGGGATTTGTCGCATGTCTGTCTGCTTCTGGACTTCACCAGAGCCTGCTTCTCTTCCCTCCCTATCCCGACTGCCAGCAAAGCTGCTCCCGGGGGCAGGGGTGGGCAGGGAAAGGCAGCAGACATTCCCTGTTCACACATGCACTGATGTTTCATGTTGGTGTTAAAGCTGCCACATGTGGGGAAAAATGAACCTGGGGAATCTGTCCTCCTCTGGCCAGTTTGTTTGCTGCTGTTTTATCCTTGACCTGTTGTAGGGACAGGGGACAGCGCTGAGGTGAGACTTCCCATTTTTAGGAGCAGCAGTCATAGAAAGTGAACTTCAGAACTTAATATCTGCAGTGAACTTGGCTCTGTTCTTTCTGAACCAGCCAGGCAATGGGATAACCTTCTCCAGACTCTAGTTGTTTAACCCCCTCTCTTCTTCTGGCTGAAAGCTCACCGTGGCACAGGCTGTCTACTTAATACTCCGCTTACCTCGGTGGGGCCCACAGATTGAGATTTCAGCGTACCCATGCAATACAAACTGTTAGCCTCTCTCCCCTTGGCTTCTGCTGAGTTGTTTTTTGGGGTTTTCATTGTTTTTTCGTTTGTTTAATGCAGGTGCATCCTTAAAAGCCCTCCTTCCCTGCCTGCTGATTTGTCCACCCTGGATGTTTTAAGATAAAATTGTGCTGTGATCTGTTACTGTAATAAATGGCTCCAAAAGAGCAAATCTGGAATGAGCTCAGCATCTCGCTGGCTCTAGTGGGAAAGCTCAGCTTACAGAAACATGGGGATTGTTTGCATGCAGTGGTAGAGGTCCAGGAAAAGAACAGATAATGATAACAAGAAGAAATAATTTGTTGTTATGGTTCAGTAACAACATGTGCTTGGCTTGGCAGATGGCTTTTCTTAGTAATGGAGATGTCTGCTGATCATGTTTGGTGTTTGAAGGTGTAAACAGTAATTCTGGGTTAACCTGAGTTGCCTCAAATTCCCTGAGTAAATCTTTGCTCTTGTTCTCTGTGGATTGCTATAGTTTCAGTTGTCTTTTATTACTCTTAGTCCATGCTTTTCTAAAAGATTATCTTTTTATTTGAGAATGGCTTTTAGGCAGATGGGATCCACCGAAGGCTTTCCAAGTGAGGGAGGGCATGTGCTGTCTGTAATTGCTCGGTGGATGGAGCACAAGGTTGCAGGGGTCCCTGCCAGGCCTGTAAAACCAATGCCTGGCTGCTCTGCTTTCTGGTCGTTCCCTGCTAGGGGTTTTCTTTAGCTTCATTAGAGTCCATTATAGCTTGAAGACATTTTTGCTTTTCCATGACTTTGTTCCAAGACCCTTTCTGACTCTGTAGCACTTGTGAAAAGTGACTTTTAGCTTTACATTAGAGGCTTTCCATTATAAGAATTGGATAATATTTGCTTTTGGCACTTTCTAACTCAGACTTTTTCCCAGAGATGCAAAAATTGCATTAGAGAGATGAAAAACCTACGCTAATATTGCAGAACTCATCTCTTGAAGTCTGGCAAATGAATGTGGAACAATTAACCCTTGGTTCAGTAAGAGTGGAGCTTCCCGAAGTACGATAATGGCTGGAGTGCTGCTGTTAATGTGAGGCTGGCTGGGTGCCTTTCTCCAGGGAAGGGAGGGATGGAAACAGAGCGGTGGAGCAGTTGAGCGTTTTGTGCTTGGGAGAAAATGTATTTTACATGCTTTGGGGGGAGGCTTTCTCAGCAGCTGAATTCATTCCACCCTCGATGGGGTTGTTTTCTTAAGAAGGATGGGAAGGAGATGGCTGTTCTCTGTATGTCAGTCTAAATAAAAAGGAATAATAATTTTTAAAAATCCTCTTCATAGAGGTACTCTGCCCTTCAGGCATCCTTGTGTCCCCTAGCTGGGATTGCACTCTCCAGTACTGAACTGCAGTAATAAACAAGACTATTTAAGGGCTGGGTTGTATCCCAATGGTGGATTGACTCTATCACTGTGGGGTGTTGCCCTGGATACTCTTCAGATATATTCCAGGTTTGTGATTTTGATAGAATTTGTAGGTGGCCAAAACCAGAAGAGATGCAGGAATAGCAGAAGCAGCACGAGCTGGGAGATTCCGATGGAGCAGCTCCTCGGCTGGTGGACGGGCAGGACTGCTGTGGCAGGCTGGCTGGGCTGGTGGAAATACACCCTGCGCTCCCCCCGAGCGTATGATTTTAATCATCTTCTCTGCTGTACGCTGCAAAGTGTTTTTGCCTGCGGTGTGTTGCAACATCTGGCTCCTGGCAAATGATAGAAAATTCTCATGAATAAGCTAATCACATCCTTTTCTTTAGCATCCCCCATGCATGCCCCTGCCCCAGCCCTGCTCTGCCAGCCTGAAGCTGCAGAAAGCTTCTAACCACCTGAGTGAAAAATCATTTCCATTAGAAGCTCCCTGGTGAGGAGAATTGCAGCCTAAACCCTTCTCCTTGGGCAGAGACAGCCACTTGCTCTGCTGCCAGCTTATTTTGATCTGTTTCAGTGCCTGAAATGGAAGACTTACGAAGGCACATGAGGTGTTAGGAATGAAAGATTCAAATGAAGGAGGGCCATAGAGATGGTCTGAGGGCTGGAGCAGCTCCCGTGCGAGGACAGGCTGAGAGAGTTGGGGGTGTGCAGCCTGGAGAAGAGAAGGCTCCGGGGAGACCTTAGAGCAGCTTCCAGTGCTGAAAGGGGGCTCCAGGAGACATGGGGGGGCTCTGGATCAGGGGGTGCAGGGATGGGATGAGGGAGAATGGTTTTAAGCTGGAAGAGGTTAGATATTACGAGGAAATGTTTTCCTGTGCGGGGGGTGAGGCAGTGGCCCCGGTTGCCCAGAGAAGCTGTGGATGCCCCATCCCTGGAGGGGTTCAAGGCCAGGCTGGATGAGGCTTTGGGCAACCTGGGCTGGTGGGAGGTGTCCCTGCCCATGGCAGGGGT
>WKFP01014351.1:949797-967981 GCA_011057875.1 Pterocles orientalis | reverse complement strand
AGCCTGGAGAAGAGAAGGCTCCGGGGAGACCTTAGAGCAGGTTCCAGTGCTGAAAGGGGGCTCCAGGAGAGATGGGGGGCTCTGGATCAGGGGGTGCAGGGATGGGATGAGGGAGAATGGTTTTAAGCTGGAAGAGGTTAGATATTAGGTGGAAGTTTTTTCCTGTGCGGGTGGTGAGGCAGTGGCCCAGGTTGCCCAGAGAAGCTGTGGATGCCCCATCCCTGGAGGGGTTCAAGGCCAGGCTGGATGAGGCTTTGGGCAACCTGGGCTAGTGGGAGGTATCCCTGCCCATGGCAGGGGGTGGGACTGGATGGGCTTTAAGGTCCCTTCCAACCCCAACCATTCGTGATTCGTATTCTTTCTTTTCCTGGTTAAGTGTCGGAGCTCTCCCAGCTTGCTGGGGTCTGAGAGGTGCAGCAATGGGCTCTACAGATGAACAATCACAAGCCATATTCCCTGATCACAAACCAGACAGTAAAGAAAGAAGGATCCTGTTCTGTAGTTGTCCCAAGGTAGTATTTTCAGGGAAGTGTTTTTAGTATTTCATTACCTGCTTTCAGCTCGGTCTATGAGGAGACCAGCAATTGCTGTTTCTCTGCTGGAGAACACAGCTGTACAGCAGAGCCCCAGACCCTGCCCGGGGGCGTGGGAACGATGTAGCTCTGTCCCTGGGGAGGTTTGTGACCAGCAGTGGGATGTGAAGCCTTTCAGTTGTTTGCAGGATTCAAGGGACAGGAAAACATCTCAGTCTCCTAGTCCAAGCTCTTTCCTCACCGTAGCAGTTTGTTGCCCTGGTGTGGTGTGACATACAGCGTGACTGCTGCTGTCACAGGAGCAAGTGTTCCCTGTCACTGAAAGGAAACTAAGATGAAATAAATATCCCAAAGCAACTGCCCTGCTGCCACATTAACCATTCAGGGCTTTTTGTGTGTGCACACACCCTCCTACCCATTCATTTGGGCTGATGTGTTGGCCAGTCCTTGCCTTCTGGATGCGATATCTGTCATTAAATAGGAGTTGTAAGTAGCCTGTGGTGGAGCAAACTATTATTAATGTGGGCGGACTTTGTATCAGAGGCAGCCTCAGGAGGGCATGCTGTAATTCTAGGCTTTCCTCTTACACCACATCCCCAGGACATTATTTTCTCACTGGTGCTCGAGAGATAAATGTGCGCAAATGTCTTGCATCAGCAGTGCTGTCACACTCGTCCCTGTGCAACACTGACTCGTGTGGGTTGGGAAGGCGCAAAGATAAAGTGGTTGGATTAAAAGAAACTATAAAAATCCCTGTAACTTCACACAGGGAGGACTGAACTGTAATTCCCGACTGTCTCTTTCTCTTCTCACCCTAAAAGCCGGTTCTGGCATTCGCAGCTAACATCGCGAATACGTGGTCAGATGAAACTGCCGATGGTCTGATGCCATCTGAAGTAAATTGTATTTACAGACAAACCTGACCACAAGCCCCATCTCCAGCTCACCACCAGCTTGCTGAGCACGGTGCCTGGCTGTCAGCTGGGACGCAGCCCCAGTAAGTGATGGTGTCCATTTCCTATAGGTATGGGCATTTACCCCCTTGGACTACAGATCATTATTTCACATGATCTGTAGTGGCTGGACCCAAACATCTATGCTGCTGCAAAAAGCACCCTCTGTAAATCAAGTCCTGTATGATACCTGCTGCCAGGGATGCTTGCAAGAGCTGAATCACATCGGTGCTTGGAAGAGCATGTGAACTCAATCACATGTAGTGGGGAAACACAGCTTCTGCTACTTGCTCTCAGCTCAGGTAGAAATAGACTCCTTGTCTGGGTGGATGAGTGTGTGTAGGGGGGAAACCCTTTTCCCAGGGGAAGGGATGCCTGTTTCAGTTTGCACGCTGGATACAGCCTGCAGCTCAAACTGGAGCAAGCAGCACTGGGCCAGTAAAGGTGAGCTGCTGTTTTGTGTTGGTATAATCCCATAACAGTGTAGAGTCAGCCTACATGCTGCACATTAAAAGTAGTTGGGGATCCTCAGAGTAAAGAAAGCGTCCACGGCTGTCCTGTCCCTACCGTGCCCTTCCCCTCTTTTCCCACAGGCGAGCAGCAGGAGAGTCTCAGGGCTCTACGGGACCCAGCACGGGACATGGGAACGCTGCAGAGGAGGCACGGCAGCATGCTGTCCTCAGCACTTACTGCTCCCCCTGTGCTCAGCAGCACTGGCTTGTGGAAATGCTTGGGAAAGCAGCTGGGAAAATAGATTTAGATGGGTAAGCTAGAATTCTAAGCAGGCAGCACAGTATCATCTCCGTGTCTTCTGCCTGGGGACACGCTCAAGCAGGCAGTAAAGCCACTGCTGACCCCCGACCGTATGTGACATGGGGGGGACGCGGTCCCTGTTGGCCTGGATGACACTTGTAATTTTGTTGTTGTTGTTTTTTTCTCCCTGGGCGATAGGAGCTGTTGGGAGGTTCTTGCTGGAAGCAAGGAACTGCTGTGGGATGAGCAGGGAGGACCTAAAGGGCACAAGAGCAGCGGCAGGCTGGAGGGAGTCTGGCAGCAGGCAGATTGAGATACAGCCTGGTGCTAATTTGGTAAATTGTTTAAATGATATATTAGCAGCTCTGTCAAAGATAGCATCTGGAAGAATTAGAATCATTGTCTTTGCAGCCCTGGGATACTGGTCTGGATCCAATTTTGTCATTGTGATGAGAAAACCATAGTAAAACATGATGTCAGTGATACTACAGTGAGCAGGGAAGGCACGCGGATGTCCTTCGTCAATGAGTGCCCGTTGTTCTTGTCTCGACAGTTGGGCTACAGACCTGCTAATTTTTCCTAGCTTCATTTTGTTGTGAAGCCGAAGGCTGTCTCTTGAGCCTACTGGAGATCTTTCGTTGAGGAACAGCCAGGTCAGGAAGGGGGCCTTTAGTCAAAGGCATGACAAAGGTGTCGGAGCAGAGGCAGGGAGCTTCAGTCTGGAGCTGAACTTTCCAAGAGCTCTGAGGTGTCTGGCTCTGAGGCTGCTGAATCCAGCTGGGGAGGGTGGACCACCATGAGCTTGTTTAAAGTTAATTGTAAGTGTTTTTACCTGAAGCAGAGAAACTTGGAACATTGATGCTGGTAGAAATACCCTCCAAACCAAAAAAAATCGTATATTGCTGTATCAACATTGTTTCTGTTTTTTGGAGCTTCAAGAAAAAGCTATTTTTAATGCTTTTCGTTTTTTTCAAAAGCAATAGTAATGAAAAGCAGTAACACGTTACATCTGGTAAAATCCTATTCTCCTGACTATGAATAATCTCAGTAATAATTTTGATAAGGGAACTGTAGAAGGTTTCTGGGAAAAGCTTTGGGAGTTTTGTTCCTTTTAGACCAAAACTTGTCACCTATAAAAGCCGTGGCATGTCTGAGCTGCTGGGGTGTAGCCGAGCTCACGGGCAGCCTTGTTAACCCTGTGCTGGCTCGTGCTTTAGCAAAGACCCTGTCTAGGTTGTCTTTGCTTAATTCTGGACACTTGGCAGGTTGAAGGTGAGGTTGTGCCAGGCTGAGAGATGCAGATGAGTCGTCTGTAGAGAAACCTGTGCCTCGGGGTGGCACTGATGCTGGTGGCAGGCTGAGATATTCATGGGATGGAAATCGTCCACTCTCTAGCGTGATGATGGCAGTTGTGCTCTTCCACGCCAGGATTGTGGAGCCTGGTACCAAAGCTGGATGCAGGCAGGGGGGCGGCTGTGGCTGCCCTGAGTTACCTGTGCCACCACTGCCCTCCCTGGCTTTCACCGGCTGCCTTTTATCTTCTTCCAAGGTGACACCTCTCATTTATTGAAGGCTCTAATAGAAACAAACACTTCCGTTTTGATGAGCCTGTTTCATGTGCTGATATGAACTGCCAGCTGTTTTTTTCACAAAATGCATTATTTATTTTTTTAGCAGCATTAGCAGATTATCAGAGATGAACAAATGTCTGAGTCAGTTGGATTTTCTAGGCTCTCCATCCCTAAGAGTTTCTGTGTGCTGGCCAAATGATGGGAAGTTCAACAGGCAGTCTGAGCGCTGGTGTGCGAGTGTGGCAGGCTGGCAGGGAGCAGATGTGTCTGTTCTGCCTTGGGGGAGGAGATGGCAAGGGTGTGTTTGATAGAAACGATGGCAGAACGATTAATGCTTGAGAGAGAAAACACAATACATTGCTTTGGAAGCAAAGAACCACATTGCTGTTTGGGGGAGTGTTGGATTTGATCTAATGAGTGTGAGCAGCAGGGCGAGGGACGGGATTGTCCTCCTCCACTCTGGTGAGACCCCCCCTGCAGTGCCGCATCCAGCTCTGGGGTCCTCAGCACAGGACAGACACGGAGCTGCTGGAGCGGGGCCAGAGGAGCCCCGGAGATGGGCAGAGGCTGGAGCAGCTCCCGTGCGAGGACAGGCTGAGAGAGTTGGGGGTGTGCAGCCTGGAGAAGAGAAGGCTCCGGGGAGACCTTCCAGCACCTTCCAGTGCTGAAAGGGGGCTACAGGAGAGATGGGGGGGCTCTGGATCAGGGGGTGCAGGGACAGGACGAGGGGGAACGGTTATAAGCTGGAAGAGGGCAGATTGAGATGAGATATTAGCAGGAAATATTTTCCTGTGCGGGGGGTGAGGCAGCGGCCCAGGTTGCCCAGAGAAGCTGTGGATGCCCCATCCCTGGAGGGGTTCAAGGCCAGGCTGGATGAGGCTTTGGGCAACCTGGGCTAGTGGGAGGTGTCCCTGCCCATGGCAGGGGGTGGCACTGGATGGGCTTTAAGGTCCCTTCCAACCCAAACCATTCCATGACATGATTCTATGATGTGCGCTTAGCATCTTCACTGATGCATGGCTTTCAGGTAGGAGTGTGACCTGCTCTCTCACTGAGCAGGTTAAGTATTAGCCTAATGAGATACGCATGTATGAAGTCAGTAGGGCTAGTTATTTTCTCTCCTGTTTGGAAACAGCTTTCTTGAGTAATATCAGTTGGGACGCAAGTAAGTGCTCATATTGTTTGTGTGGATGGAGGAGTGTGGCATAAAGTTTTTTGATGTTTGCGTGAGGTTCTATGGGGTCAGAGGATCAGGTGGCTTAAAAAAGGAAATGTGGCTCAATATCTGTAATTTAAATTAAACTAAAATTGAGGGAGCTTACCAGCAATGGTAAGGTCCTATAAATGATGTTAAGATGAATTACACCTATATTGAGTTCAACCTGCAGCTAAAGAAATGTATTAGAATGGCATTAAATCATTGCATTAATATTAAGAGATTGAATCTGTATAAACTCAAATAAATAAAAAAGGGGACTGTCATTTGCCTGTGAGTGATAAGTAAGGACTTTTACTGTGTTTGTTCAAATCTGTAACTTGCCAAGTTTTTAATGCTGAAGTTGAATCAACTTTTGCTCCTGGAGACAGTGTAGGACCAGAATTGACACTGAATGTGTAGATGAAAGTGGAGTTCTTTTTCTGTACAAAACACCTCTATTTTGAGAGGTTTTTTGGAAGGCTGTTTGTTATGTGCTAGCAAACCCTGCATGGGGACAAGCTGAAGAGCCAGCTGAGCTTGTCCCTTTGATGTCCTGTCCCCGTATTGCTCAGAACCGCCAGCTGAAAGAGCACAGACCGAAACCCCGTTAGTGCAGATCTTGGTTCTCTGCAGAAGGCAGGTGTAAGCTGTGCATGGAGGGCTTAAACTCCTTCCTGGCCTCACAGGGAACTTTGTGCAGTTAGTTGATGTTTTGAAATGTTGGGTTTTTTTAATTTGTCCTGACTTTTGGACCTTCCTGTCTGGAAAATGTTAGTCAATTTGTTTGTAGTGATCAGAGAGGCATCTTCAGTGCTAGGAGAACTTGGTACGAGAACTCTACATTCTGGTTTCATTAGATCTGAAAAGAAAATACTGATGATGTGTTCCCCCCTCTTCTCTCTCCATCGCTGTCCCCACCGTAGTCTCTTATGGCAGTGCTAGTGCTGCTGTCTCTAACCCTCAGCGTCTTCTCCCAACAGGTTGGTGGGACAAAGACAGGAGTTGTGCGCTACGTGGGAGAGACAGATTTTGCCAAAGGAGAGTGGTGCGGTGTGGAGCTGGACGAACCCCTGGGGAAGAACGATGGGGCGGTTGCTGGTACCAGGTACTGTGTCCTCTTAAACCCAGCCTGTAGGGCCCTACACACGTGCTGGGGTGGGCCGAGGCCAAACACCGTTTGGACCTGGAAGGAAGAGTTAGGGCTGCGTTTGGTTGGACATTGTGGGTTGGGAGGAAAAGTCTGGGTTTGAGTCTTTGAAGCTTTGGGATATCTTTGCAGGGAGATCAATAGAAAGCTCATCACTGGAGCATTTTAAAGCAGGATCAGATAAGGTCTGTAAAGAAGTAACCTAAGTGGCTTCAGGAAACAGGAGAGTAGGGAGAGAAGATAACTTAGAGTGGGATTTGGTTTTGCTAGAAATTGATTCTGTGATTGTATGAGCTCTGCTCTCTGCCACTTGTTCCCTTCGTAAAGTTGCTGCTTGCACTGTATCCATAATTCACCCTGTCAGAACTGTAGAAAATAAAGATTAGACTCTTTTCTTGGGCTTAATGTTATTTGTTCTGTTCTTTCTGGGGACAAATTTACAGAGATCTGAAAGAACAATTAGTGGAGATTGTCTGTCCTTCTAGTAATTCTGTAGTGTGACAGCTGTCTGGATTTATCTTGCCACCTCTGGTTCCATAGCCACCTCCACTATTTTCTTTTCCAAAAAAGCCCTTTTTGTATCTATAAAACTAGGCAGGGACATCTCACAGGCTTGCTGGGAAGCCGTGTCTGTTCACGTGGAAGTTAAGAGAATGACCCCTAGCCTCAGATCTTGAGCTTGGGGGTGCTCAAATCTGAGTTACACAGCAGCGCTAGGGCCCTGCTTCAAATACGGGTGGAACTGATTCCTTGTCCTTCACGTGTTCCTTTACTGGGAAATACTGTTGATTTCTTGGAGCTTCTTAAGGGAATCTTGTGGTAGAGGTGAGATTTAGCTTTGAAACTGAGGCGCTGAGAGTTCATCCCTTGTTAGATCTCAGGTCTGTAATAAAGGTTTCTTGTGTTTGGTCCAGCAGCCATGTGTTTTCATTTAAAATAAGAGAAGCACTGCCTTGTTCAATGTCAAGACAAGAAAGCAGTAAATGATTGGCAGCAGATGGCTGAGTTCCAGCCTGTTCTCAAAAGAAAAGAAGCAGGATTGCAGAGAATAAGTCATGGAGTGAATCCAAGTCCTTGCTTTCTTTGTCGTTTACTATGAATTACCTCCAAGCTTAGTCTTCAGGATGCTCAGAAATGATTTATTGTCTCTGTGCATGTGGAAGGCAGATGTAAGGGTGCTCTCACTGCCTCTCATCCTCACACCTCGTTTTGCTGTGTTTTGAAAATCCAACTTTTGGAAGTTATCTTTCTTCTGAAACTGGTACATCTGGGCAGAGGTTTCCCTGGAGCGTACCCTGTCTGCAAGGCTTCCCTTTTGGTTCACAACTTTATCAAGAGCAGGAAGAATTGAGTTCCACAGCAGGGATCAGGAGTGAATTAAGAGGTTTTGTTTAAACAGGGGAGAGTGAGGGCAGTCTGTAGGCATCCCTGCCCCTTGCATCCATCATCTTCTAGCAATAATGGATACTGGGCGATACAGCAGTGCTACGCATGGACTGTTCAGCTGAAGGGCGCTCTGTCCACCAAGGATCTGGCTTTGCAGCGTTGTCCCTGTTTGTCCTTTGAGCCTTCGTCCAACCTTATTATTTTCTTACAGCAGGTGCCAATTTCAACAGCGGGGTTTGGGAGGAAAGCCAACGTTTTAAAACACTCTTTTGGGGCATGCAGGCAACCCTCAGACAGTCCTCCCCATGCTTGCCAGGGCCACGCAGGATTTCCGATTCCCTGAGCTTGTCCTGCCAGAGTCAGGCTGGGCAGAGACTGTCCAGGACTCTGGAGTCTCTCTGCTTTGGTGGTGGTTGCCATCTAGTGAGCATCCTTGGCCTGGCTGCCCCAGACCAGCGCTCGCTGCCACGCGTCTGATACAGAGAGCTGGGTTCAGGGAGACAGCGGAGGCTGGTGGAAGTGGGAGAGCAAATGTGGGTGAATGAGCAAGCCAAGGACTCTGTCACCATCTTTGCTGCCGTGAGTTCTCCAGTTGAGTCAGTGATGAATCAGCTGAAATTTGAGGCAGGTCGCTGTGGTTCTGTGGGTTCAGGAAGGGCGCCCAGGTCTGGGCGTACGTCACGGGAAGAAGAAAGGACCGGGGTTTCCCAAGGAGCTGTGGCTCTCTGGTAGAGGCTGCCTGCGGGCAGTGGTTCAGCAGCAGTGCCCAAGAGAAGGATGTCACGGCGCTGAAGCCCCTCTCAGCACATCAGGTGGATGCTGCTGAGACACTCTGGGGTTTACTGCATCTGCTCTGCTGTCTGCGTAGGAGACTAGGGAGCTCCTGATGTGGTTTTTTGGTTTCTTATCCACAAAGCCAAGCAAGTTCCACTTACTCATCTCTGGTGTATTAACCTTTACTTGCTTATTTTACCGTTCTTCCTTCTCTGCCTCTGCTCCTATGTGAGTCGTTGCCCACTAAACTGCTCATGCCTTTGCTTTCACATAATCTGAAACGTGTCAGCTACAGGCTTTAGACGCTGGAGATTTTTTTAATCGATTTCAAAATTTCCTGTGCTGTTTCCTACCTGCGGTTTGCATTGCCATTGCAATGCCACTTTTCTCCCATTTCTTTTCTGTAATGTGGGTATAGAGCTCCTTAGCTCAGTGAGAGCAGCTCTGGGATTTCAAGCAGATATTTTTTTTTTTCTGCCAAGTGTTCTGGACCCAATTCCTGCTTCTGAATTATCAAAGTTTGTTGCAGCCACTTCCAGTTTGGACTGAAAAAAAAAAAGTAGACAGAGTGGTGCAAGTTTGGACTTGCTAAGAGCTGTCAAGGGGCTTTTGAGGGACTCTGCCTTTGGCATTGTTGTACAGCCACAAGTACCAGTCTGCGCTTAGACTTGTGAAAGTGTCTGTGCCGTGCTGTTGATCGGCTTGTGCCTGCTTCAGTTTGAGAATCAGATGGTGAGCGGGGTTTTGTCTGGTTTGCAAGAGGGCAGACTGGTTTTCTTCCTTGGGTCTGTGTTCCGCAGCGAGGTCAGCCTGCGGTGTGGCTGGTTTTCCAAACCCAAGTGCCTGTGTTGGCAGCAGGCAGACGGGGGTAAGTGATTTTTGGGCTGTAGAGCGTTGGTTTTGGTTTCTATTTTTTAAAAGATTGTTATAGAGAAAATCAGGCTTGAGCAGATGTTTGAAAATGAATCACTTTCTCATCTGGCTGGAGATCAGGCTGTTCTCTGGCCTCCCAAGCACACAGGGGTCTGCCTGTGACACAGCAGCATGGCTGCCAGCGCTTACTAATAAAAAGAATTGGGGAAGCAGCTGCTCACATCTGGAGAGAGGGGACTGGTGCTAGTAAAGCTGGATTTGTGTCATTTATTTATTAGGACCTGTTTTTTATGTTAACATAGGACAGGCTATTATGTGACCCAGTATTTTCTTGCAACCTCACTACAAAACCTTTGGGAAAGAACAACTAATGAAGACAGTTTTCTGTGTTGACTGCTCCCTTGAAACAAGGGGATGCAATGCCTAGAGGTGATCTGGTTTCACTTGCTGCAGTGCAGCTGGCCGGCAACCCTGGCCTGAGCCCATCAGCCCAAGCTCTGAAGGGGTTTCCAAGGTTTGACACTGTGGGTTTTGGCTCATTTGTATTCTGAAAGAGGGCTCCAGAGAAACATAATCATTGGGCTCACTGCAGTTGTGGAAAAGAGCTTGTACTGTAATGATCTGATCCTCCCTTTTTTTAAGCTTACTTCTAAGTTTGTTTGTGTGAGAACCAGTTTCTCTGCCACCCAGAGGAGATGGCACACACTGGAGTTTGCTGTAATGGTATTTTTAGCTGTCACTTTCCCCTTCAGTTTTTGGAGGAAAGATTTTTAAGCTGTAGAACATGTATACAGAGCTGTGCAATTCAGATCTTTTTATTCGACACATTGTGACTTTCCCGCAAAGCAGGGTAGAGGACCCGCGCAGGTTTTGGGAAGGGTGGTTTGTTGCAGTGAGGAAGGAGCATGTGTGCTCTCGCTGTGTTTGTGCTGGGATCTTTGTGCTGTCTGGGCTGTGAGAGAGGTCTTTCCTGGCATCCCATCAAAGCGTGCAGCAAGCAGTGCGTGGCAATTATCTTGGGTTTCCCTGCTTAAGCACCACAAGTGCAAGCATGGAGATTGCCACTACTCTAAGTGGCAGGAAAGGAGAATAATCCAACCACTTGCCCGCAGGAAACATCACAGCAAAGCGCCAAGAGGTGAGCTGAGGGCTAGGGTTGTGTGTTGCTTAGCAATGCTATTTTGCGAGGCTTGGGCCGGTGGGCACTGTGCCGCTTCTGACGTGGTGTGTTTCCTGTATTACAGGTATTTTCAGTGCCCTCCCAAGTTTGGCCTTTTTGCTCCCATCCATAAGGTGATCCGTATCGGGTTCCCATCGACCAGCCCTGCCAAGGCAAAGAAGAGCAAACGAATGGCCATGGGAGTGTCTGCCTTAACCCACAGCCCCAGCAGCTCCTCCATCAGCTCCGTCAGCTCCGTGGCATCATCTGTTGGGGGCAGGCCCAGCCGCAGCGGGCTGGTAAGTGGCTCTTTCTGTGGGCTGTGCAGCCTCGATCCACTTCTGCAGTGACGCAGTTCTGCAAAGTGGGAGGGTTGGGGTTTTGTTTCATCAGCTGCACTGGGGCAGCTGCTCCTTCACCCTCGATGAGACAAGGGGAGTGGAGTGTGGGATACTGTTACCCTTCATGGACACTGGGCAACTGTGACGATTAAAGAGCCTGAAGTGCTATTTGCAATGGGATGAATCTCCGCTCCGCTGTCAAGAGCAGGTTTCACACAGGATCCCTTCAAAAAAAGGTCGCGAGGCCCTGGCCCAGGTTGCCCAGAGAAGCTGTGGGTGCCCCATCCCTCGAGGGGTTCAAGGCCATGCTGGATGAGGCTTTGAGCAACCTGGGCTAGTAGGAGGTGTCCCTGCCCATGGCAGGGGGTGGAACTAGGTGATCTTTAAGGTCCCTTCCAACCCCAAACCATTCCCTGATTCTATGAAAAAATGCCACTGCTTCTTGTCCTTCATGGTTGCGGAGCAGTGTGCTGCTGTGTTGAACAGCCATGGGAAAGCTCCTGCAGTGACTCTGTTCTGCTGTGAAGGGGTGATGCTGTCCTGGATCACAAGCCGTGTGCTTTGGCAGGCGCTCAAGAAGGCAGACAGCAGAGCAGGCAGTAATATTATTAAAAGCGCTAACTCTGCTCTAGTGTGTGCTGCATAGCACCTGCAGCCGTCTTGGCTAGGGATGAGGGCGCAGTATCCATTACTGGAGTGGATCCAGCTAACCCATGCCAGAGTCCCATGCCAGAGTCCAGTTGAGATCAGTCCTCCCAGCTGAGCTCGCTGTTTGGGACTGTAGTGGTGCAGGTCATCAACAAAGTATATTTGAGAAGGCAGATGATACAATACATGATAATCTTTCCTGACCCAGTTCCCACCCCATGTCCTGTCCTTTAGGAAATGATCCTTTCATTGCAGCGTAGAAGAGCTGTTGAGCTTGTGAGCAGTGTCCAGATGTTTTCCAGACTTGTTAAGCCCACCTGTAGGGTCCAGAGCTGGAGCTGCAGCTCTGTACAGCCTAACAAATGATTAGTAGGTGAACTGCATTCCGGATTTAACGGGACTTTGAGCTATCTGTCTCTTTTTAATTTTCCAGCTGACAGAGACTTCTTCTCGATATGCCCGAAAAATCTCTGGCACCACAGCTCTGCAGGAGGCACTGAAGGAGAAGCAGCAGCACATTGAACAGCTACTGGCGGAGCGGGACCTGGAGCGGGCTGAGGTTGCCAAAGCCACCAGCCACATCTGTGAGGTGGAGAAGGAGATTGCCATCATGAAGGCCCAACACGAGCAGGTAGGAGGTGACAGGGCTTTATTGCTAGCACATACCTGTCATTATCAGAAGGTTTCAGATCATAATGTTGCCCCTGTATAGCTTCCTGATGTGAAACCTGGGCTCTGAATTTCTGCCTTTTATGTGGAGACAGCTTCCTGCATGGTGGGTTAAGCCAGGGCTCTTTCTCTATTCCTGCCGGTAGCACGTGTGCTCTCTCTGCCCCAAGCGCGGAGCAGAAAAAGGGCTGTGCCAGAAAAAAGACAGTAGATAGTTTGTGTCTGGTGGATCAATACGTTTGAATGCTGAAAAGCAAGTGGAGGGCAGACTTGTTCCCCTTAGCCACCCAGTCTGGCCTTGGCTGGGACTGCATTGCAGTGGTTTTTTGATGCTGTCGGACACTGCTGAGAACATCAGCTCAGTTCATATGTCACTGCCTTCCTGCCACAGAGGATGTTTTTGTCGCAATAATAAAGTCAAGAAATCTGTAGGGAAAACAGGCTGATCATATTACTTTTTTTTCCACAAACATTTGTACAAATGATATTTTATGCACTTAAAGAGAAGAGCTGTGTTTGTGCTGTTTGTCAATATGTGGCTCTTCAAGGGCTGCTGTTGCTCTGAATTCCTTGCTCGTGTTTTATAAACCCCAGTCAGCTGCTAGGGAGCAGGGCTGGCACTGTGTATCTTTGTGTGGTGGCCACCCCTGCCTGTCAGAAACTCAGGAGAAATTGGCAAATCAATTGTGAGTTGACATCTGCCTTGCGTATAGTGTTTTCCAGTAATTACCAGTAACAAATTAATTAATGCAAGTCTGAAATGTCTCTTTCTTCATGACCAGGGCTGAGTTGCATCTGGTAACATCAGACCAGATTTTCAAAACTGTTCAGGCTTCAAGTTCTTAACTCTTAATCAGAGCTGGATTCTCCAAAGGGTTCAAGTCAGAGGGGCACTGAAGCATGGAGTGAATTTACAGCTACTGGAGACTGAGCAATCTTTTTCTTTTTGGTACCTCCGTACTGGGCTTTTTGGAAAATCTACCTTCTTACCATAGCAAGCTCCAAAATAGATCATCAAAACCTTTCCCTTGTTCTGATCCTTTTTGAAACAACTCTGTACTTCAAACATTGTTAACCTTTGTGGCATGGGCTCTTTTTTTGCTGCAGTACGTCACAGAGGCAGAAGGAAACCTCCAGCGAGCACGAGCCCTGGTAGATGGGATGCAGAAGGAGAAGATTGAGCTGTTGAATCAACTGGAAGAGGAGAAGAGGTAAAGCAGGAGTAGATGGGTGTGGGGGGGTGAAGTCACTGGGGAGACGATGCTCTTACTCGAGAATATCCTTCATTGGATCTGCAGAAAAGAAAATGACTGCGAGTGTCATCTTTGGATGTCTTCCACTACTTCAAATGTGCTGTGTTCCCCTCTCCTGGCCCCTGTGGTCTGCCTGCACGTAGGGAAGGGTCTACCTGCCTGCATGCTTCGGATAACGGGGAATTTAGAACAGTTTTGCTGCAGTTGCACATCTGATGTGACTCTTGTCTAGGGTCGGGTATCCACTACAATGACTGCCCCTGTTTGCTGACAAGCTGCTGCTAATCACAACCAAGCAGAAGTATTTCCAATTAGTTTTGTGTGTTCCTATGTCGTATGGCTCTTAGAGGAGACTCGATGCTTTATCATTTGGTGGGGTTGCATTTCTGTGGTGGGAGCAGCCTCGGGTTTTTTCATATGCTCAGCTGAACTGGCCGCTTGTTGCAATGTGACTGAAATGCAGAAGGCAAACAGCCAGCGGGACAGCTCATACTTGGGATAGTGGCAGCTCTGTTTTGCTGTCAAGAGGAGTCTTGTGATTTGATGCACTTTCCTGACAAATGCATTTAGCACTTCAGAAAAAATGACACTATCAGCTTCCGTCCGTGATTAGGACTCTGGTGACGACCCTGATAAATAATTGTCAGACTCTTGCATGTTCAAGAGCGCTTGACCGTGGCACATGTTCCACTGAGGATACACTGGTGGACAGCAGTGGATTTACCACTCTCAGGAGGCCAAAGAGCCTTGGTCTCCTGCTGAGCAGTGAAGTTCTGGAGGGTTTCCAGCCATCCTCCCTGGTGTTCAGTTTCCCCCAGAAAGCAGGGAGAAGCGGCGTTACTAGCCTGAAGGAGCGAAGGACTCCATAACAATAGTTACTCTAGGATTTCATACCCTGACCAAACTCTGCCATGTCACTGTGTAAACTGGCATTACTGGGATTAACTGGGATTGACTTGGGGTGAAGGTGTGGACAGTGACCACGCCTTACCTTCAGATACTCTGGGCTAAGGATATGGTACAAAATAACAACACTGGGTAATAACCAAAGGGCAGGTTGGGCCACTCCTAACCTTTCTGTGCAAGCTGGCCTTGCTAAAGACCCTTTCTTTCCCCTCTGTTTGTGATGTGATGACCTTAAGGACATTCCTTCTGGGGAAGGGAAGTCAAACTGGAGTACAGGCTTGTGATTCATTGTCTCCCCGCATCCCCATCCGTGTATATATGGTGATGCATGCATTTCCTCTGTGGGTAAGAGTGAAGATCTGCTTCAATCCAGTCTGGTTCAAGTCCAATCTTGGACTCGGATTGCTCCATATATATAATTAAACTCTTCAGTGGGAATAGAAAGACATTTCTGTGTATTAAGTAACTGAAAACAGTGTTGATTTCAGTTGAGTGATGCCCCTCGTGAGGTCGTATTGTTCGTTCGTGCGTGTCTCCCTATTCTCCTGGTAGGCAGCTCACTTTCCCAGCTCCAGGAGGCCCTTTAACCCAAGACAGCTGAGTTCTTTCCTAAGTATCAACAGATGCCTCCTCTAATTAGAGAAGGTTTAGACAAGGAAGCTTGTTTATGAAGTTAGATATGTACACTCACAGCTATTTTTATCTGTAACAGAATCAGAGTCCTTACATCTGGCCACCAGCTCAACGTCCTCGTTGCTGCTTTTTTTTTTTTTAATGAGTAAAGAGAACAAAGAGAAGTGAGTTTAGCAGAAAATTGAATTATTTTGTATCATTACTGGATTTTCTCTTCAGACTTTGCAAGAGAGTCCTAGGCATGTCTGTGTTTGTGCATGTGGTTTTGTGGGTTTTTTTCCAGGGTAGCTCACCATTTCTGCGTTGTTGAAACACTGAACATTGCCCACCCTCTGCCAAGGAGGCAGAAGCTCTGATTCCCTTGGAATATTTTGTATGGACCCTGGACATTTGGCCCAGGAATTGCCCAGTGCTCGGTTGCAGGATAATGGGCTCGAAGAAAACCAGTGAAACCTGGTTGTGGCTTTGATGTTTGCAGGATCCGGGTGTCGGTGAACAGCAGTTGTGCTTACTGAGAGGTGGTGCAGCAGAAACAACATGTCTGTGAGAATGTATGCATGAAGGCAGATGTTTGCTACATAACTATCTTGCTCCATGTGTCTTGCTGTTTATCTTCTGCTGAGCTGTTTATATACCCACTTTGTCTGTATCCCTCTCCTCTCAAGCTCCAGTTGTGCAGGGGAGGCCCATGTGCAATGGCTGCTTAGAAATGGGATGCTGCTCTGGGTGTTACTGATTGCTCTTTGTGTCTTTTCCCCAGGAAAGTGGAGGACTTGCAATTCCGTGTGGAGGAAGAATCCATCACAAAGGGAGATCTGGAGGTAATTCCTAACACCCTTCCCAAAATTTGGGGTCAGAACCTGAAACTGCATGCAGGGCCTCACTTGAGTAGTTTCTCCCACCTTTTACTCAACTCTAAACAATCCATTATCTTTATTGATGGCTTTGGACCTGCTGCAAACACTGTAGTATAAACTGTGAAGATTGTTCTGTGATTCTATGATGTTGCCCAGTGACTAATAGTGCTGGGAGCTGCCTAGAATTAATCACATACAGCCAGCCTGGCTTTAAATGTTGCCAGGAATTGCCAAGCCATGTAGAAATCTGCCTGTGTCTGGATCCATTTTAACATAATGTTTTTCCACTGAAGAAAGGAATTGACTGCTCAGTCACTGTCCCTGCAGTGTCCTGTTATGAGCAGCTAATTGGCACGCACAAGCTCCCAGCCGGATGTTCCTTTATTCCAGCCGAAATGCCGTGTATGACCCACAGTACGCTCATGCAGAGTCCTCTGCCCGCGAGCGTGGGACTTGACACCAGGATACCCTTCCGTTTGGAAGGGCTGTTGCTCAGAGTGATGCTCTTGGAGTGAGTCTTGTGTGAACTGGAAGTGGTGTTGGGAGCTTGCCCTTGAGTGGGAGGCTTTTCTGTGGGGGGAAAAAGAAAGAAAATAATTCTGTGAAAGCAAGGCTCTGCTCTACATGCGTGAACTGGGACTTTCCCTATCTTTAGCTAGAGTGCCAGGTTAGTTACAGCCAGAAATATCAAGGGATCTGTTCTTGTGTTTCACTGTCATATCAATAAAACCCCAGGAAAATGGGAGAATTAGGCAGTGGAGTGTGTTACTGTGTCTTTGACCCTCTTTATCCAGAAGCTGAAGCAGAGCAGTGTGTTTGACAGGGTCTGAATCAGCAATGTGCTGGTAGCAGACCTTTGCTAAAGGACAGCGAGTGTGGTTTCTGCCTAGTGTGTGGGTGCAAAATCAGGTTCCTGTTGCTTCCTGAGCTTAGGTGATGGGTTTCCGCCAGTGCTTTGCAGAGGGCGGTTGATCCGTCACTCCCTTTGAGAGCAGTGAATTGTTCTTGTGTAACATTTAAGGGACAGGGCTAGCCAGCAGGTATATTTAGATATATTTTGTAAAAGCCACCATGTTTTAGCAAGATGGCAAGCTGTTGTGAGGGAAGTGTTCCTGTGAGTGCATGTCCCAAAGTGAGGACGGGTCTGATTTTGATTTGGTCTGGGAAGGAGTTGCTTTGCAGTTTTGCAATGGGGATGTGGCCAAGCTTCTTGCAGGCTGCCAGGGTACTGTCCTCACATCTTTGTACAGAAGAACAGATAACGTCTTAGGGAAGAGCCATGGAGCAGCTTGGTTTCCTGCAATCCAGAGAACTGGGATGTTCCCTGGTGGGTCCAGCACCAGTGACAGCCCAGACACTGTCAGAGGGCTTTGCTGTGGTCAGTTTTTACCTTCTGTCCTGTCTAATTTGGATGCTCAGACTGAATGATTGACCCCCTGGAGTTAATTCTCACCTTCCTGCTTTGTCATAGAGACAGGATTTCCATAAGGAAGTCATTCACTTAAAGAAAAAAGATCTCTCATTAGGAATCGGGCGGATAAGTTCTTCATGTTGCAGCATGTTTCCTGGGTTATAGTTATCCCTGATATTCTTCACGTAAAATCACAACAAAGTCAACCAGCAGCTGCCAGCACAGCCCTTCACATGCCCAGCTAGAGCTCGACCAACCACCCAAATACCAAAAAGCAAAACGCAGTGTCAGTTGTCTCCCCTCCTCTGGTCTTGCAGTGCTCTTATACCAACAAGCCCTCTTCTGAGTGCTCGGAGAGGAGAGTCTTGCACTTAACAGCAGTAACAGGCATGATGGTAAGGAAAGATTATCTCCTCTGTGCTCCCTGGATCTAGGGTTTCTGCTGAAGGCTAGGCTGAATCCCATGGTGTTTCTGGAAATACCGTGTAGTTCTCAAGCAAAGCTGTGACTCTCAGGTGTTGAGTGTGGCAGGCAGCATCCTTGGAAGCTCTTTGACCGAAGAAATCCATGTGTTTGAAGCCTGGAGATGCAGGTCTGGTTTATGGACCTCTGATAAAAAAGGATTAGCTGCGAATTTAGCCTTGAAACGTGGCTGTGAATTCAGCCCAGTTCTGATCCTGGTTGACAGTGCTGATGCTATAGTGCTTTGGAAGGTGAAAAGCAATTGCAGGAAAACTAAACCTTTTAAGAAAGACTTTTTGTGGTGGAAGACTGTTGCTGTAGGAAATATTAACCTCTTTGAGGAATTATCTCATGCTCATCTCTTCAAACCTGCCTCATACCTTGAACACCAGTGGGAAGTCAGTTTGTAATTTGTGACTAGTAATTTAAGGCTAATATCAAGAAGTAAGTCTGAAATTCAGATCCAAACTTACTCGAAGTGCAGGAAAACGTTGGATTTGAGGCTCTGAGTCATACTGGCTAGGCAAACCAATTTGCATAAAATAAGAAACAACGCAGGACCTGATGTGAATCTTAAGTAAAGCCATGTTTGAGGACTGTCAAACAGTTGATCTAGCTTTCTTCCCTGGTTATTTTTCTCCTCTATTTTCATGTGTT
>WKFP01014351.1:918497-947893 GCA_011057875.1 Pterocles orientalis | reverse complement strand
AGGCAGTGGAGTGTGTTACTGTGTCTTTGACCCTCTTTATCCAGAAGCTGAAGCAGAGCAGTGTGTTTGACAGGGTCTGAATCAGCAATGTGCTGGTAGCAGACCTTTGCTAAAGGACAGCGAGTGCGGCTTCTGCCTAGTATGTGGGTGCAAAATCAGGTTCCTGTTGCTTCCTGAGCTTAGGTGATAGGTTTCCCCAAGTGCTTTGCAGAGGGCGGTTGATCCGTCACTCCTTTTGAGAGCAGCGAGTTGTCCTTGTGTAACATTTAAGGGACAGGGCTAGCCAGCAGGTATATTTAGATATATTTTTTTTAAAGCCACCATGTTTTAGCAAGATGGCAAGCTGATGTGAGGGAAGTGTTCCTGTGAGTGCATGTCCCAAAGTGAGGACGGGTCTGATTTTGATTTGGTCTGGGAAGGAGTTGCTTTGCAGTTTTGCAATGGGGATGTGGCCAAGCTTCTTGCAGGCTGCCAGTGTACTGTCCTCACTTACATCTTTGTACAGAAGAACAGATAACTTCTTAGGGAAGAGCCATGGAGCAGCTTGGTTTCCTGCAATCCAGAGAACTGGGATGTTCCCTGGTGGGTCCAGCACCAGTGACAGCCCAGACACTGTCAGAGGGCTTTGCTTTGGTCAGTTTTTACCTTCTGTCCTGTCTAATTTGGATGCTCAGACTGAACGATTGACCCCCTGGAGTTAATTCTCACCTTCCTGCTTTGTCATAAAGACAGGATTTCCATAAGGGAGTCATTCACTTAAAGAAAAAAGATCTCTCATTAGGAATCGGGCGGATAAGTTCTTCATGTTGCAGCATGTTTCCTGGGTTATAGTTATCCCTGATATTCTTCACGTAAAATCACAACAAAGTCAGCCAGCAGCTGCCAGCACAGTCCTTCGCATGCCTAGCTCGACCAACCACCCAAATACCAAAAAGCAAAACGCAGTGTCAGTTGTCTCCCCTCCTCTGCTCTTGCAGTGCTCTTATACCAACAGCCCTCTTCTGAGTGCTCGGAGAGGAGAGTCTTGCACTTAACAGCAGTAACAGGCATGATGGTAAGGAAAGATTGTCTCCTCTGTGCTCCTTGGATCTAGGGCTTCTGCTGAAGGCTAGGCTGAATCCCATCGCGTTTCTGGAAATATCGTGTAGTTCTCAAGCAAAGCTGTGACTCTTGGATGTTGAGTGTGGCAGGCAGCATCCTTGGAAGCTCTTTGACCGAAGAAATCCATGTGTTTGAAGCCTGGAGATGCAGGTCTGGTTTATGGACCTCTGATAAAAAAGGAGTAGCTGCGGATTTAGCCTTGAAATGTGGCTGTGAATTCAGCCCAGTTCTGATCCTGGTTGACAGTGCTGATGCTATAGTGCTTTGGAAGGTGAAAAGCAATTGCAGGAAAACTAAACCTTTTAAGAAAGACTTTTTGTGGTGGAAGACTGTTGCTGTAGGAAATATTAACCTCTTTGAGGAATTGTCTCATGCTCATCTCTTCAAACCTGCCTCATACCTTGAACACCAGTGGGAAGTCAGTTTGTAATTTGTGACTAGTAATTTAAGGCTAATATCAAGAAGTAAGTCTGAAATTCAGATCCAAACTTACTCAAAGTGCAGGAAAACGTTGGATTTGAGGCTCTGAGTCATACTGGCTAGGCAAACCGATTTGCATAAAATAAGAAACAACGCAGGACCTGATGTGAATCTTAAGTAAAGCCATGTTTGAGGACTGTCAAACAGTTGATCTAGCTTTCTTCCCTGGTTATTTTTCTCCTCTATTTTCATGTGTTTTTCCAGACTTGGCAAGTTGCAGGATTGGTAGATATACTGAGCAAGCTTGACTGGGACCTTGAGTGTCAGCCTCAGGAATCTTGAGAGAGTTTCTTTGGGAGATTCAGAGAACAGTTCTGTAGTAGGTCAGCATCTTCAGGCAGCCGGTATCTGACGTGCTGCCAGCAGTTAAGGTAACTTCAAAAGTTGGTGTTGCTGAAGTTTCACCTGGGGATTTTGAGGTAGTGTAAACTGAGGAAAATTCATTAGTATCAATGGAAGAATTATATGAAATGAAGCCTGGACCTCCATCTTGAGATGTGGATCTTTGAGCTTTGCAGAGAGCAGCAGAAGTCACTCAGTACAAAATTAAATTTCTTTATTTTTCTTATTAGGATGCATTCAGACAACTTTTGCAATTCAGTTATACTATTTGGGGGTTTTACTGGTGTTTGGGTTTTTGAGACCACATCTTTTTTTCCTTCTTCAG
Source organism: Pterocles orientalis (assembly GCA_011057875.1). Lineage (NCBI taxonomy): Eukaryota > Metazoa > Chordata > Aves > Pterocliformes > Pteroclidae > Pterocles > Pterocles orientalis. The sequence goes on along the minus strand of WKFP01014351.1, from coordinate 945,645 downwards.
GGGTCAGATAGACCACATAAAGTATGGAGTAGTCTGAATATATCTGTCAGCTGAGATCTGGACCATCTATGAATACCTGGATAACGATACCTTTCAAGCCATAAGAGAAAACGTGGATTTTTACAAGCTTCAGTTTCCATCATTTGTACATAATTAACCAAAACTTGCTTTGTTGTAGGAAAGGGCAGAAAATCCCAAAAACTGTTTCCAATAGCAAGAAGGAGAAGCAAATAATTATATGGAAAATGGGGGTGGGGAAAAAAAAACAGTTCTGATCAGGTTGGTTTGGGCTTTGGTAGGTCCAGTTTAATTCAAAGGAAAACATTGGGTTTGTAAGCTAAAAAAAAAGTGGGAAAGCCAGAGTCTGCATGCATTTTCCCATGTCTCCTCTCCTCTTTGATTTATGGGAAATTTTACATGATATTACAGTGGTCGTTGTGGAGTTCTGAGGTTTGCCACCAAGTGTCACTATATGGTACTTCTGCTTTAAAAGCGGTGGGCACCAAAGCAATGAGCATTTGCCCTGAAGCAACACTCCTGGATTTGGCAGGTTACATAAACTTCTTGTGCTTGGTTTACTTATCTGTTTAAAAAACAAAAAAGCAAAAACAAAGCAAATAGTTCTGTGTATGAGGCTGTTGGACTCCTAGTGTGCAAAAATCACTTTGAAATTCATTGCAGCCTCATTCAAACCTAAAGCACCAATTTATATAACAGCTTGGTATCTAAATTTCTCCAATTTGCTTTCAGTGCAGTGTATTTTTGGTTTTAGCAACATGCTGTGTGCGGTATGACCTGCTACTTCCCCCCCCACCTAGTGCAGGGTTCAGGCTGTCCCTGGAGCAAAAAAAGAGGATGGGAACTTCCAGCTCCTTTCAGTCTGCCTTGTGATTTTTCTTGAGGAGAGATGCAGAGAGTTATTGCAAGGTCTTTGCATTCTCTTCTGCAGTGCAAGGGTCTTGTCCTGGTGGTCTGCAGCACTGGGAGCTTTGCTTTTTAGGAAGTGGCTTCAGTATAGTCTTGATGCAGGAAAACACTGAAGCAGCTTTTTAATGCAGAGGGATGTTTTCCCATCCCAAATTCCATTTTCTTGTGAATAGCCACTATGAGTACCATGTAAAATCCCGCAGTGACCGTTTTCTGTTTGGTTGGGTTTTTCCTGTTTGTTTAATCTTTATTCTCCTCCTGTTGTGAACTGCCTTTCCTTGTCTTGTACACTGAAGATGATGTTGCAGCCTTCTCTTTCCCTCTCTTTCTCTCTCTCTCTCCCTTCCCCTTTTCCCACCTCCACTGTTCTTTTTTCCCCTCTGTGTGACCAGACTCAGACGCAGTTGGAGCATGCCCGAATACGGGAGCTCGAGCAGAGCCTGCTGTTTGAGAAGGCACAGGCTGAAAAACTCCTCAGAGAATTAGAGGACACCAGGGTAATGGACCCCCACTTGCCCTGCCTGCGGAACAGCGCGCTTGGCCCCTGCATTGATGCTCATGATGCCTTGCTTTGGGTTTCTTTTTTTTTTTTTTTTGATTTGTGGGGTTCATTGGTTTTGGCTTGAATTTAGGCTTCCCTGGGGGTTTTTTTTAGGTTGTTTTTGGTTTTTTTTTGTTCTCCTGGAAATGGTAGTACGATATAATTTCTGGTTTTGCTTCTTGTGTGGGGACTTGTTTCTCGGATCGGGCTTGCTTCTCTGCGCCATGCCACCATTTGACACGAGCTCTTCACAATCCATCTTTCAATTAACATGCCCAAATAATATCTGCACCCTGCACAATTCATCCTGCCTCCAGGCTCCCCTGGGCTGTAACAGAAAATAACATTGCAATCAGCATTCCCTTTGTCCTCCCTCCAGCTCTCGGAGCTGCCATCTGAACTGGAAGATATTGGTGAGTGCAGGTGGACCAGCTCTGATCCTCGGCCATGCCTGCAAGGGGACAGGCTGCCTCGATGAACAGCGCACCCCATCCCAAAAGCAGCCAGATGTGCAGAGGGCTTTCTCATGCTGGTGTGCTGTGGGAAGCGGCAAACTTGCCTACAGTGAGCTTGCTCCTCACCAATGGTTCGGTCAGAGCTGTAGAAAACACGAACATGAGGTTCTCCAAAAGGGCTAAATGGTTTGAATGCCCCCGTGCCCATATAAAATAAAAAATACCCAGCCTCCTGGGCTGCTGGTTAGTGGGGAAATGGCAATGGAAATGAAATGCAATTGATCACTTGTGTTTTGGCACTGGAAGATCCGCTTGGTTTCCTTGTTTCTTCTGCCTTTATCTAATATTTCATCCAGTCAAATCTCCTCTTCTCCATCCGTAGCTGCAGCACCCTGAACTCCCTGTGACTAGCAGGTAGTTCAGCCCGGTTAGGTTCCATTCAGATTGTCAGACATCGATCCATAGTCTTTATGCTCAATGTTAACCATGGCCAGATTTATTGTCTTGCATCCTCGAGCCTTCTATGTTATTTTTACTTTGCTAATGAACTCTAACAAGTACTCATGTATAAAAATAATCCTTTTTCCTTTTTACACCAGGGTAAGCAAATTACGATGCAGGAGAGAGGTCTGTAGGCTGAGGATTGCTGAGCAATAAAGGAAACATGATATGCTTAATGCTGGTTTCAATGCTTGTGATGTTCCTGCATGTGCAGTCACATTTCCTCTGTGCATCATCTGGCAAGATGCCTGGTCTGGAAATATAATGCCCTTTGCAGGACATTATTTTTCATAAACCACTGTTGCTCTCTAGTGAATTTCAAGGGTTGTTACAATGATGTGTATTTCTCTGTGGAAAATGAGAGGTTTGTGTTAGGAAAAAAAAAATCGCAATTGGCACAAAGACAACTGTTAGAGTTATCGGTGATAGTTACCCTTGTGCAAAACCGTACTCAGATTGCAGGGTGCTGCGTATTCTTTTCCTCTTTATTTGAACTTTGACTAATGTACTTTGGATTTACTTCCACTGCAGCACGCTTACAAAAAGGAAGGACACAGTGATGAGAGGTGGGGACTGACGTTGTCTTCTCTGTCCTGTTGCAGTTAACCACGGTAGCGGAGAAGTCCAGGATCCTGCAGCTGGAGGAGGAGCTGAGCCTCAGGTGCAGTGAGGTGGACGAGCTGCGGCAGTGCCTCAGGAGCTCTCACCAGGCAGAGACCCCGGAGCATAACCTGGGCTTGCAGTCCGAGGCTCTTCGTCTACGGGATCAGCTGCTGTCTGCCAACAAGGAGTACCAGAAGGAGAGCAGCCAGCTCAAGGAGAAGTATGAGAAGACGTTAAAGAAATACCAGCAGGAGATGGAGAAGCTGAAAGCTGTCAATGAGAAGTATTCGCAGGAAATCATTGACCTCAAGCATAAAGTTCAGCAAGCCACTAATGAGAACATGGGGCTCATGGATAACTGGAAGTCCAAGTTGGACACGTTGGCTTCTGACCACCAGAAGTCTCTGGAGGACCTCAAAGCCACATTGAACACAGGCCCCGACACCCAGCACAAGGAGATTGTGGAACTGAAGGCAGTGATGGAGAGTATAAAGATGGAGCACCAGCTTGAGTTGGAGAACCTGAAAGCAAAGCATGACATTGAGACGGCTGTTCATATAAAGGAGAAAGAGAGCCTCAAACTGAAGTTGCAGGAGGCTGTGGATGAAGTGGAAAAAAGCAACAGCAACTGGAAAATGCAACTGGAAACCAAAAGCAATCAGCACCTTCTTGAGCTCCAAGATGTGAAGGACAAGTGTCGAGATGCTGAGCTGAGGGTGCATGAACTGGAGAAACTTCATGGTGAATATAAAGATCAAACACAAGCAATAGCTTTCTTGAAAGAGCAGATTTCTTTGGCTGAGAAGAAGATGTTGGACTATGAAACGTTACAGAAAACAGAAGCCCAGAGCAAACAGGAGATCCACAGATTGCAGGAAAAAGTGCTTGTCTTAGAGAACAAGCTGCAGTCCATGGAGGCCCTGCATCCTTCTCAGCATGCAAATGTATGACTTCTGGGTCATTTTGCTTATTTATCATTACTGTCAGTAACCCTTCCTAGGAGTAGCCCTCAGCTGCTGCCTTCTGCAATTTTCTGAGGCTTCTGTGCCTCAGAGTATCTGGATGTTTTTACCTTCCATTGATAGTGCTTTTCCTGCACTGCGTCTCCACGCTGAAGGTGTCTTCCCATTCTTGAGAGCCAGTTCAGCGGCACAACTAGAAGAAATAAGAGAAGCAAGTGGGCCACGTTTGGGTTTGAAGCCACATTGGTGCTGTGGCAGCAGAATAGGGCTATCAGGGTTTGGCAGGGATGGGCTCTCCCCCTGAGCAAGTGTTCTTAGGTGAAAAACATTTATATAATACAGTTGTTGTCCTCTAAAGAGCTGCAGTGGCGTTAGAGTGTTACTGAGCCAAGGCCTTTTAGGGGTAGGTGGAGGGTGGGGTGGAAGAAGAGACATTGCCCACGCTGAGGTAGAGCATGTGGCTTGCTCAGCGTGTGGAGAATGGTTTGAGAGCCTTAGAATCATGGAATGGTTTGGGTTGGAAAGGACCTTCAAGATCATCTGGTTCCAACTGCCTGCCATGGGCAGGGACACCCTCCACTAGCCCAGGTTGCCCAAAGCCTCATCCAGCCTGGCCTTGAACCCCTCCAGGGATGGGGCATCCACAGCTTCTCTGGGCAACCTGGGCCACTGCCTCACCCCCCGCACAGGAAAACATTTCTTCCCAATATCTCGTCTCAATCTCCCCTCTTTCAGCTTAAACCCGTTCCCCCTCATCCCATCCCTGCACCCCTTGATCCAGAGCCCCCCCATCTCTCCTGTAGCCCCCTTTCAGCACTGGAAGCTGCTCTAAGGTCTCCCCGGAGCCTTCTCTTCTCCAGGCTGCGCACCCCCAACTCTCTTAGGCCTCTCCAGCCTCTGATCGTGTCCTTGGCCTCCTCTGGCATCCCAGCAGTGCAGCAGAGGCAGCGGGAGGCCTCGCAGCGTGTATGGGAGATGGGGAAATGTTGACTTTGAGGATTACAGCGAAAGAGCCACTAGCAAGCATCAGGATAGCACCAGCCTGGGCAAATAAAATGCCTGATTGAGTTCACGTCTGGAACCTCCCAGGAAAGACTAGAATAAAAGTGGTAGTAATATGTAGAGGTCAGTTTTCTGTGGCCTTCCTGTCTTTTTACATAATCCTCCTTTTTTGGACCATTTGCCACAGGATGACATTGTGCTTCGTGGCATGACACAGGGACGTGTGGCTTTGCGCTAGAGGGAGACGGGGAGATGGCTGCTCACAGCTTTAGGCTGGACCCCATTTGTATTGGCATTTTGCATGACAAATGAGGCAAAACCCCATTTACAACTTGTCCCTGTGGGGATACAGAAAATGAAAATGTGGACATTTTAAGAATGCTCATTTGGAATCTATCACTGGTAATGTATTTGCTTGTCCCAGACTGATGCACCAATGAAGTGAATGTGATGCCTATGTTTAATTTTCCAACACGAGCAGCCCCACTGACATCGGTTGCACCTCCAGGCAGCAAAGTCAAGCCCATGAGTTACTGTTGGCCAAGTAAGAGCTTCATGCCTGTAAAAAGGCACCTGTGACTGGACAGACCAGGGAAAAGCCCAGGAAGGAATCTACAGCATTAATGCTGTTTCGAGGGTTGCTCTACATGTTTCATTTAGTAAAGACAGTTGTGAACAATAAGTACAGCCAGGGCCCTGGGAAAAGTCGGTTGTTATTACAACATGTCACATATGATAGCCAATATTCAAACAGGAATGGATGTAAGGCTCGTTCCAGAGCCCTTTAAATAAATGAGAAGGCTCTGGGGGGATATTGATATTGGATTAGAACCAGCGAGTCTTGAAATAATTATTTTAACTATGTGTCGATTAAAATTGGGAAAATGTGGGAAGAAATGCATGGGTGAAAGCCTTGGAGTATCAGAGGGCAAATTCTATTTTTAAATGTCTTAGCTAATTTAATGTGACTGCACTATTAGCTATCCAAATATTTTAAACAAACAAATGTGCCTTGTGACTGCCTTCCCTGAGACCTTCAAGTGAGAATCACAACCACGCTTCCAAAGAGCAGTTCAATATTTTTTCCGTACCAGGAGTACATCAGGCAGTGTGTTCCCCTTTGGCTGTGCTCCTGCTCCTCCCGTTCAGGACATCTCCTGCAGCCCACCCGAGCTCTCGGGGACTGAGCTCGGGGCCCTCAGTGGTGGTGGCCGCAGCAACTGCATGGTCTGGGGTGTGTCCCACCGAAGGCTGCGGGGTGTGAAGAGGCACAAAGGGCTGAATTGTGGCCTCTGCGATTGAAAGCTTGGCCCTGGGCTCTGCAGTCTCTGGCTTTTCATTGCAGTATAGACAAATGAGGATAGGCAAAAGGCAGAATGCTCAAACATGGACCAGCATTTGTTTTTTATTATTTTTTAATTAATGTATTCTCTAATAATTGTTTTATCAACGTTTTATTACTGTTTTTATAACTTTGAGTTCCTCAGAAGTTGAAGAACTTGGCTGATAGGTCTTGGTTTGAATGCTAAAAAGCATTTGCACCTGAATATTTGCTGTGATTAACCACAGAGACTGATGGCAAGGAGAGCATCTCTTCCCGTTGCTCTGCGCAGACTCTGGGTTTGTGAAACCTGGAACCAGAGCTTGCAGGGAAGGCAGAACATCTTTTCCATCCTGGAGAACCTTGATGTCATGCTCAGCTGGCTGTTGCCAATTACCCTTCAGCAGTATCCAGCTGTAGGAGTGACTCCTCAAAAGCCCTTGTTTCCCTCTCAGGAAGGATGTAAATCATCATAAATTGAGTCCTGGGTACAATTCTGCTTTGGAGGGGTCTTCGTTGGTTGTTAACTTTGCTTTGAATCTTTGGGTAAGGGGCTGTTTTACATCTTGTGTTGTACATTTATTTCAGATGATTGAAACTAATGATATTTCAGAAGAAAAGATAAAGATGAAGCAGACTATGGAAGGTATGAAATTGTATTGGTATTTTCTTGGAACACCCTGTTCTAGTGACTCCTGTGCCTTCCCTCTGACGTTCTGCTCTTGGAGGGATGGCTGTGTGGAAGGGGGTTAGGGAATGATTTCATCTCAGATTTCACTGGATGGCATTTGTTGTCTGGCTTTTTTTTCCCCCTCTAATCTGGCTGAGCATACGCAGGGGTGGATGTTTTCACTTGTGTTACACGCTTACTATGCAAATGGTGCAGGCTGGCGACAGATCGGGGGAAGTGAGCATGCTTCCATCCCGTCTCTGTTTCTTACAGCAGGTCAAATCCAGCCATTAAATGTAATTTGTTTATAGGAGAGGACTGCTAACGGTAGATATTAATGTGACTGGCTTAAAATAATGGGGGTTACTTTTTTTTATTAAGTTTACTATAAATCAAATTTATCCTTTTAAATAAACACAAAATTTATGCACTCAAAATTTGTATAAAATGTCTTTGAAACTGAATTGCCTTCAGCCTCCCGCACAAAGAAGGTAAGCTGGAACCCCCAGTCTGAGCAACAGCCGACCTGTCGGGGTGAGAGCTGGATGGCCCAGGTGTTGGGAGCAATGTCCTGCCACCTCATGTGCGTGGGATATGCTTTTGGGTCGCTGTGATTCGGGGCTTTTCCAAGACGCATAAGGTGCTTCCAGATCACCTTTTCCCTTGCTTGCTCCCAGGAGACTCCTATTTCTTCATTCTTCCTTAGGGTTGGGTTTTTCTAGCAGAAAATGTTATCAGTGTAGATCACAGAGGTTATCTCTAAAGATCTAACTGGTCGCTTCTCTTTTCAAATGGTGTTTGCGTAGGCTGGCGTAGCTTTTCCTCAGTTACTCACCTCTGAGGAGTCTGTTCTCTGCAAAGCCCTTGCTGAAGTCCTGCTGAGGATGCAGCAATCTAAATGGAGGTTACTGGGGACTTTTGTTCAGTTTTAGTGTCCTTCTCTGTCTGAATCCACAAACAGCTGGGTGTTTTGTCCTATTTCCATCTGTCCTTAGCCTCATCAGTGTCTTTGCAGGTCCAGGATTACGTACGTGCTACCCCAGATTGTATGCTGATTGCCAGGTGATTCCTGCCTGGTGAGGGCAGAACATAACTGGGTCCAACAGCCACTGCTCCTAAAAAGGCCGCTCAGTCCCTGTATGTTTCCTCACAGGATAAACTGTATATAGGATGTACTAAAACCAACCTGTTCAGACTCAAATCCTAAAAGCATTGTACTTCATGTCTCCAAGTGTGGAAATGCATCAGCTCCAGGAAACATCTTTTAAAACTGTTTCTGCCTTCCAGTGTAGGAAATAACACAAGGAAAGGCACTGAAAGTTCCTTTCTGTGGTTTTTAGTGACATTTTATTTCTTTTTTTCTTTTCTACCACCTTGTGGTTGCTTTCTTAAACCTGTCCAGTATGACTTTCTAGCCATGTATCCTGCCTCAGAGTACCTGGGTGGTGGTGAGATGCGGTGAGAAATGCCGTTATCTGTCTCCTGCTGCCCCTCTGCCGATGGAGGGTACCACCACCTCAGCCCTCTGAGCCCCCGCCTGTGTCCTGTGCTCGAGACAGTCCTGATTCGCACAAAGCATTTTCCAAGATTTTAATCTTTTCTTTTCGTTCTCCCACAGACCTCCAAGACAAGCTGAGTAAAAGAGACAAAGAGGTGTCATCGCTGGTGTCCCAGACTGAATCGCTAAGGGCCCAAGTAAGTGGTAAGTTTCCCTAATCCAGTGCTGGTGGGAATGAGGTGTTTGTGTGCTTGTCCTCTGTACTGGTGTTGAGGTGGGCAGGTATAAAACATGACACTGCCTGTCTGTTAGTGAATATTGTTGGTAAAAAAATTTGTTCAGGATTTCAGGCCTCTCTTCAGGAGGTGAATGCAAACCCTGCAGAAGATATTTGTGTTCTGTGAGAACGGGGTTTTTGGGCTCATTGAATGTCAAAAGCTGAAAGAGATGGAAGTAAACGGAGCTGGGTCTGTTGGTTCTGAGATCTCCCCTTAAACAGGGCCAGATCCACAGCTAAATGGGTCTGTGCTGTTAGGAGTGGGAATTGGGAAAGGGCAAAAACCAGGAATGTAAGTAAAGGGCTAAGTGACCTTTCTCCCCCTGTGTCCTCTGCTTCTTGTAGCTTTGGAAAATAAATGCAAAACGGCAGAAAAGAAGGTTGATTTGATGTTAAAAGAAAAGAAGAGGCTGGAAGGTGAACTGGAAGCCTTGACCAAGAAAACACACGATGCTTCGGGACAACTGGTCCTGATTAGCCAGGAGCTGCTCAAGAAGGAAAGGTCAGTCTGCAGGATGGAGCTGGAGATGGGGCTGTGTACGTGTTCGTGTTTGTTCAGGGTGCTGTAAGTTACCACCAAAAGAAACCTACAGGTTGAATTGTTGCGATCCAGCCCTCAGCTTTCCTGTTCTTCAGAGATGCTTGTGCAGGAGCTTTGATAAAATCAGGTGCTATGGGTTGTTAAAGGAACTGTCCTCTCACTGCTCGCCAGGAGCTGCAGGACACAGCTCAGTGCCCACGTAGGTGCTGAAGGAAGCCATCTACAAGCCAGCTAAACTGGTAAATTAAGGTGAAACGACACCAAGCAATTGAATACTGGCTTATAACTCTAATGCACATAATTTTTTAGGGAAAAAGAGAAATGTTGGATGTAAAGTGGAATTACAAAAACCAAAATGACTTGGTAAAGACAACTCATAACAATGATACTACCACCTACTGACAACACTAAAACTTACAACAATACTATAGCTGTTAACAGTGTAACAATCATTTATTATCACTAAAAAGTTACTTATTGATACTGAAAAGAGGAAGAGGAGCTTGTTGTAAGGTTATACCCTTATGTACCAAGAAAATAGAGACAGGGAGAGGTAACAAGATGCTTGAAGAGAAAAGAGAAAGGAAAAGAGGAAAGTTATCAGAAATAATTTTCTCCATCTAAGGTCCAATTATGATGGTAGAAGTCTCAGGAGTTCTCAGGTGATGGGTGTGCAGCCCTGCCTTTGTTCACCTTTTATAGACCAAAGTTCTCAGATCTCTGCCAAACTTTCTTCAGTTAGCATAGGAAGCAATGGAGGTGTCTCCTTAATTAGCATAAGAAGTGAAGAGGGGTATAGTCTAAATTAGTATAGGAATTTTGGTTAAACTCTCCTTGCTGGCACCCCAAAGTTGGGGGGGGGGAGACAAGGGAAAGGAGCAAGACTTGCTGTGTTGTTGCAGGGGAAAATGACAAGATGTGCTACTTTTGCATTCCTCACTTCTTTTTATCATCAAGGAATATAATTGCAGTCTTTCACAACCAAAATGTGTGAGACAATCAAGGCCTTTAAACCATCGCCTTTCATCCCTGCCCAGGGCTTCTGTCTTTAGTCCCTTCCAGGCATATGGAAATGTGGAAAACCTTCTTGTGCTGCTTCTTTCAGGAGCCTGAACGAGCTGAGAGTGTTGTTACTGGAGGCGAACCGGCACTCACCTGGGCCAGAGCGGGACCTGAGCCGGGAGGTGCACAAAGCCGAGTGGCGGCTGAAGGAACAGAAGCTCAAAGATGACATCAAGGGGCTGCGAGAGAAACTGGTTGTGCTGGTGAGGGCACCAAACCCCTGCTGACCTTAGCCTGGGGGCTGCAGGGCGCTGGGCCACTCCTGAGGGGTTCCAGCCCTTCACCCTTACTCCAGGTCTTCATGCTTTCTTTTGTGCTACTGAGCATCTGACTTTGACAGCGCCTGCAAGCTGTGGCCTGGCTTAGCGTCACCTCATTAAGCAGCAAAAATGTCCATCTGTCCTTCTCCAATGTTTTCCCGCTCCCACAGGTTTTAGCTCCATGGTTAAATAGGGCGAAAATTTGTGGGAGAAACTGAAGGTCGGTCAGCTACCCCGTATTGTTTTACACGTTCTCTGATCTAGGAATAAGCAATGTCCTCTGGTTGCCGTGTACTTCAGTGTCCTCCAGTGGTTGAAATGTGAATAATTTATTTGAACTTTGCTGGGAGCTGCTGCTGGTTGCGCTTGATGTGATTGCCTTCGGAGCTGTGCTCTGACCCCATCTGCTGTTGGAATCAAAACACGATGATATGAGTTACTGTGGATTTCTGCTGTGCTTAGTTTCTGCATCTAATCTGCTGCTATTTTCTCTTTGCTTTATAAGGACAAGGAAAAATCGGTAACGGATCAGAGGCGATACTCCCTGATCGACCCCTCATCAGAGTCAGAAGTGATCCGGCTGCAGCACCGGCTCGTCAGCACGGAGGATGTGCTGCGCAATGCGCTGGAGCAGGGCCACCAGATGGAGAAGCTCATGGAAGCCATGAGGCTCTCCTCCGAGAAAACACAGGTAGAGCATCGGCAATCGTTTCCTGGGTTGCTCAGCTCTCGGCAATCTCTTCAGAAATCTCCGGGGATTTTGCCCTGTGCTTTGGGGGTGGTGCAGTTAGCTGGGCCCTTTTCCCTCTGCTGGAAACAGCCTGGCAACACTTTGTTCTGTCAGATGTAGTTTAAAACTAAGAAAAATCTTGCTAATTGGTAATTACAGATCCTTTTGTGCTCTTCAGGAATGGTTGCTAAAGGTGGTGTGGTGGGGAAGGTTGCAGTGTAACTGTTCTTTACGTGTACAGTGATGTGTGGCCGCATACCCTTGTGGTACAGGCACTTTATAATATCAGAGTTGAGGGTTTCTGCCATCTCTGTGCTTTGAGAGGATTATTCCCTTGCAGTCCATAAGCACAAACTTTGGAGGTAACTGGGAAAATGTTTTCCATTTCTCTAACCAGTTCCTGGAGGCATCTCTATGTATCTGATCTGGGCTTGCTGATGGACCGTGGATGTTCCCATTCCAGCTGCTGTCTTCTCTTCCTGACTTCCTCTGGTCTCGCATTGTTTCTGCTGACAAAAGCAAAATTACTTCTGTTGTTTGTCTTGCATCCTTCTTCCTGAAGCTGAAGGCTGCAAATAGCTTGACTCCCCACATCCGGCTTTTTCAGTCTCGTACCCGTGGTGTCTGAGCTCTGACTGATTCCTCCTGTGAAGTGACCTGCCCCTTGTGCCAAGCTTTGTGCTTCATGTCCTTTTTTACTCTTTTACCTGTATTTTCTCTTCTGTCTGCAACTGGGCCATGGCTTTCAGAGCCCAGATGCACCAGTGCTCCTCTTGTACTTCCTCATTTAAATTCTTGGCTGAAAAATGTCTTTCTCTCACAGTACTGAGCTACAATTCAGGTTCAGACACCTTAGGATAGTACAGAACAAGGCACTAGACACGGAGAATGGGCAGAGCGCTTGTTTTCCCTGGTGCAGGTGCAGATACATTGTGGTAGGTCATCTGGGGGGGTCTCAAGCCTTCTCCTCCTCCCACGACGCTGTTTTCTGCACAATTTGCAGATACACCAAGTGGCTGTTTGCATTGCAATAGTGCTTGCAGAGAGGCAGTCAGGAGGAGGGTGCATGGTAAAAATTGCAGCCCTGAAAGCTCTGCTGGCTCAGCTGAGCAGCTGTGTGCTGCAGTCAGTCTCTTTATATCCCGCAGTGCAGCGGCAGCAGCCGTCTGCCAGCACCAGACAGGCCAGCTGTAGTCGTGATGACAAGTTTGTGGCAGCCCAAGACACACTATAATCCTGTCAGTACCTCCAGAGTGACTGGAGCTTCTGCTGTAATTGCTACGTGTCACATGAAAATGCAGCGTGACAAGTTATGGGAGGGGTGGGGAAAGTTATTCTCTGCTTTAATGGTGAGTCCCTTGAGAAAAGGAAATCTTCCCTTTCGCACTCCTGTCTCCAGAGGTGGTGCAGGTGGTAATTATTTCTTCCCCAGCTGTAGAAAATAACTGCTCTTATATCAAGTGAGTTGGAATGGACCTGATGAGGTCAGCTCGTCTGTCCCTGGTATTACTTTGATACTTTCATGCTGAAGAAATCTTAGAGATCCGACAAGATAGTACTACGCCTTCAGCTACACACCGTGGTACTAAGGCAGACAGAGGATTACTGCAGGAAGCCAGGCTTCAAACTTCCATTGATGTCAGATTTTTAAAGTGTCTCATTACAAGACCTCTGGATCAAAGCTCCCTGGTTTCGGTATGAAATCTGTTCATCCTTCCCCTTGTGAAGGGGAGTTGTTACAGGGGCTGTCAGGCTGAGCCCAAGGATGCTCCTGGCCTAAAGAGACCCTGGTGCAATAGCTGGGGAATTGATGGTTCTTCCCCAGAAGCCACATTTCCACCATAACCCATTCTGCACCACCTTCTGACCTGTCTCCTCTCCAACAGCAGCAGCTGCTGCCCAGGGATCTGCCTTGGCACTGCTCTCCCTTTGTCTGCAAAGCCTTTGCTCTGGAGCACGCTCAGGAAGGAAATCTCTAATTACTGCAAGCTGCTGCAGCTCTCCCTTCGCAGGCTTCGTCAGCCGCTGCGCTCTGCAGCCCTTGATGTGCTCGGCTGGCCCCGCCGTGAGACGAGGAGGTGCCGGAGCTGGAGGGGCATAGTGGCACTGCATCTTCATCTCCTCGTCGAGTAATTGCTGCCTGGCTGTTACGTGCCTGCAGCTGTGATGTATTTCTCCTGTAACAGAGGACCTTTGCCTTCTCCATGTCTTGGGGACACCCTGATCTCACAACTTTGCAGGAAATGACAAGGATTTGGCGCTTGAGCCTTTTCTTGGAGAATTAGCAGTGGTTGCTCTGGGAGCTTTTTTGTTTAATTTCAAGCGAATGGCTGCAACTTGTTCATTATTGTGACCATGTGCTGAGTCACTGAGTTCCTGGTATCTGATAGCTGTGCAGAGCACAGATGGGGTGTGCTGCGTGTAGGATACGTTCTGAATCGCCCCTAGTCGTGGGTGCAGACCTGAAGCAGAGCCACCACAGTGGCACTATCCTGGCCATCCACCCAGGTGGGATTCACTGCCTGGCAAACAGCTCAGGCTCTCAAAGCAGAACTCAGTTTGAATCTCTGCCTGTTTTTCCTGCCCAAACTAAACCTCTGTCTCGTAGGGTTGATTATGCACTTTCATGGCCACAGTAAGAATGGAGGCTGGGTAGCTGGGACTCCTCTAATGATGAGTTTTGAATCTTGTCTCCCCATAATGTCTGGTTTTGCTGCCATCAGCAATTCAACAACCGTGAATCTGATTACCAAGACCCAAGAAACTGACATCTGGCGTGCTGTGACTTCAGGCTGCAGCTTTCTCCTCTTGTTTGTGCTGGTTGTGCTGTCATTTTGAAGCTGAAGGGCTCCATATTATCCCTGCTAAAGAAACATTATAAATGTTTAAAAGTTCTTGTGCTTTATAAAGGCAGAACAGCCTGTCCTGGCTGCCAGACTTGTCCCCAGAGACGGGAAATGGGAAATGGCAAGCGTCCTTTCCACTGCTGGGATGTTCACTGTGCTGTTTTGCAGCTAACGCTGCCCTTGGCTGAGGGTTTGTTTATCAGGATTTAAGAGTCAGAAGTGAAGAGCTTGTCTGTGTCCATGAGGAACTCGGGGGATGTTTTGTAGTTGGGAAGGATGCAATCCAGCCCGTGGGGATTGGGCCAGGGTGCAGAGGGCAGGAAGCTTCTTGCCAAAATTGAGGTGGGATTTTTGGATTTTCCTTTCCTCATGTGGAGTGGGCGGCTAAGGAAAGAGATGGCAGTCTGGCCAGATCTCAGTGCTTGTAGGTAAAACCACGAGGCTCTGTGTCCCTCTCCAGTAAGTGCTGTCCCTTCTCCATTGCAGACTGTTGGAAATTCTGGGTCTGCTAACGGGATTCACCAGCAGGATAAATCCCACAAGCAAGAGGTAAGTTATAAGCAGAATACTGTTTAAAACAGTGACTGCTTCATGTGTGGTTTGTTGGGTTTTTTTGGTTTGTTTTTTTTTTTTGGCCTGCTGTGCTGGGGACAGCTCTTGGGTGGAGGCAGATCTGCCAGCATAGCTTGACTGTGTCATTCTCACAACTCCAGTTCCCAAGCATGGTGGGAACCTTACCTTCCCATTAAAACCACACAAAGCCATTGGGAAGGTGCCAGTGAGATGCACACTGAGGTGCAATGGGTGCTTGCTCTGGGAGAAGCACTGGGAAGGGAGTTTCCCCCCGGTCTCCTGGGTCAGTACCTGGATGACTCTTCTCCTGGCAGCCCCAGAACCTGCTTGGTCTCGGATCTCTGCTGTCCCCTTTACATGGGTGGCATTTGTGAGACATGCTATCCTGGCGTCCCCCGGTGTTTATGATAAGGGCAAGATCTGTAGCCTCAGCCTTTATTTCCACGCAGGCAGGATGACCAGCCTGAAGAAGGGGCAATGTGATTCCAGGACATGGCAGGCCTGGTGGCATCCCACTCCATGCCTCAGTTCCTTCTTTTGTAAAGAGACCTCTATGCTTGCCCCTATTTTGTCTAACAAGGTCTCTTTTCTTCCAGGAGAAGCTCTGATGGAGAGGTGGTGAAGAGGATCATTTCACGCCAGTATCAGCTCCTGTGCAGTGTCAGGAGGAACGATACCCCATCTGGCTTTAGCACCTCCAAAAGACTAGACACAGTACTTTCACTTTAAAGCAGGACAATGTTTATAATACACTAACTGATGTAATCAGGACAATCCTGGAGTCCAGTTTCCCAACACAGCCATCGTTCCAGGAGGGAGCAGAAAGATCTCTCTGGGTTTGGTTTCTTCCCTGTATTGGTTTTGACTGTGGAATTTGAATTGCTTGAGCTGCCCTTGTCCTACCAGCTGATGTGGTCTGGCTGACACCTGCCCCAAACCACAGTGTCAGCCACTCCCAGTAACCCCGCAGGAACTGCAGAGGGATTTGCTTGTGGTGTTCAACTCCAAAGCACGTGCCCAGAGGCTGCACACTTCCCACACGGTCTGTCCCTTCCCTTCCACCCCTCCCCGTGTCTTGAAGACCTGCATAAGCAAGTGGAACCTGCTGGGCTGACTGGTCACGCTGGCACACGTGGGCTGAGGAAGATGGGATGTGGGGACACATTCCCCTTCCTGCCTTGTAGAAGAGCTCGCTGTTCTAGAGCATGGAGGCTTCCCTTAGTACTTGTATGACAGCATGTCATGGAAAATAATCCAATTTCAGAGGGATATTTATTTTGTTTCTCACCTGCTGCTGTTTGGGGAAGGAGCTGTGGTGGCTCAGAGTTTGGGGACAGGCTCCGATTCCCCCCAGCCTGGTCCCCTGAGTTGTGTGCAGTTTTTTGGGCCTCTTGAGCACAGGACTCCACAGACAGCTGGACCTCGGCATCACTGAGGGCTCTGTGCTGGCTGCAGGCAGTGTGGGACAGGTGCCTTGTGGAGATGGTTCCCCCCTTGCCTGGTTAATGTAACAGCTGATTGGGGATTGCCTGGCTGTTCTCCAGAGCTATCCTTGGCTCTTCAGTATGATGCCCATCCCCTACTGCTGGGAATGGAGGCGGCAAAGGTGCACCTGGGACCCTTCATTTGGTGGTGGCTGTGTGTATTTGATGGGCACAGACCTGAGTATGAGCATTTGGAGCAGAAGGGATCCGAGACCGGAGCTCACCCATCTCTGGTGTCCGTACCCAGCAGTGCAGGCCAGGCAAGGCTCTGGTTCCTTCTTCTGAAGGCTTCACTCTTCAGCTTTGTACCACAGCTCCCAGGGAACAGTAGGGTGGAGGAAGGGGATATTGATGCCCTTGGAGGTGTGAAAGAGTCCACTTCAGATTCATTGTTCATACCCCAGGGAAGAGTCACAGCAATATTTTACCAGGTAGTGCCCAACTCCTGCAGTCTTCAGAAGCTCTTGTGTTATGATGGGATGTCTGTGAAGGAGAACAAGACAGAAGAGACCACTGGGAGAGGAGACCTGAGTGAGGCCCCAGGCAGGTGATCATCGCAGCATGGCAGCTTCTTTGCTTTTTGTCCCCATTTCACACCCAGTTGTGTTACTTGGTGGGTTGCCAGGCTCTCCCTTCCTTCAACGATGGGCAGCCAGAAGTGGCCTGGGAAAAACTTGGGATTCACAGCTGCAGTTCTGCCATGAGGAAGATGTCGCTGAGTCCGGGCTAGGATACAATGCTGGGCTCTGCTCGCATGGGGCAGGGTTGGTGATCTCTCCCTGCGTGCACAGGGAGATGAGAGAAGATGACTTCAGAGGAGTAAAGCAGATCAGAAAATGCAGCTGAAATCTGGCTGACAGCAGGGGGAGGCAGAGCTTGGGATCTGACTGGAAACCATTCAAGTGGGATCCCATCCTGCCTTGTAGGAGTGTTTGATCAGCTCTTAGTGATCACCAGGAAGATTGCCACATCTCTGCCTAGCTCTAGGACTTTCCCAGAGGGTCACAGGGCTGGTCTCCAACATCCTCCAGGTCCTGGTTGGTATATTCATCTCCTGAGCAACTTAGGAAAATCTCAGAGGGAGCGTTCGTTGTGACAGCCTGCGACAGTAAATACCTCACTGGGAGCTGCTGGTTTTAAGAATTTAGGGCTGGTGTTTTCCAAACTCGAGCCCTCAAGCGGAGCTGACACAGTGCCTCTTGCAGTGCTGCCTGTTGCCAAGCCCAGGACTTCCCGGGTACCCACGGGTGGGAGAGCCCGTTCTGCTTTGGAGCTTATTTTCTCTGATGGGTTTTCTAGTGACTTGTGACCAGCTGCCTTTGTCTACAGGGGGACAGTTACCTGAATTTTCCACCTCCCTTAATGAGCCTTCAGTTCTGCACGGAGTGGGATCCCTCAGGAATGGTTATGGGGATCCTGGGGGGGACTCTGGCTCCTGTCTTCTCCCAGGGACTGTCCCCTCTGAGTGGCTCAGACCTGTGGCTCCTTCCCGGTCAGTCTGGGTGACAATACAGAACAGCAGCAGATGTGTCAGAGCAGGTTTAAGGCTAGTGCTGATGGTCTTATCTGCAGGTCCCTGAGGATCAGCCAGGAGCTGATGGCATGTCTTGGCTCTCTGTGGTGGTCTTGGTGTGGCAATAGGGCGAAGCCTTGTCCCCTGTATCCCTTGGGGGGCAGGTCCATGGGAGCTGCTCCCCAAACAGGACCAACTCCAGTGTCAACAGGACATGTTATCCCACGCGTCAGCTGGGCTTCAGCTCAACCGTGTGTCAAGTGTCCAGGAGGGGGTTTGGCCACCAGTCACGTCTTCCCTCTTCGAAAGGGGCCCAGGTTTCCCGAGGGCACCTGCCTCTGGCTGCCTTTTTGAGGCTGGAAGAGACCAAACTAGGGACAGGCTTGGAAAGGACAAAGAGGTGATTCCCCAGCCCCTCTATTTATTTGTAAGTTTAAATCCTATTTTTGCCTATGTGGTGGTGTATAAAGTACTTCACAAGATTTGCTCTTACTGGCTCGGTTCTTTGGGGGAGATGTTCGAGGGCATTGGAGCAGCGATGCGCCCATCTCCTGCTGGTGGTCAGGGACTGGTTCCTGTCTGTGCCTTCACCCCCCTTTGGCTCCAGCCTTGCTCTAGTCTTCAAGAAGATCTTGTCTTCTTGGTCTTGTTGGATCAACCCCGAGAGCTGGTGTGGGGGGGGGCTGTATTCTCCCCAGCCCCTCTCCCAGCTTGTGCTGGTTTTGCATCTGGAGCCGGGTCCGGAGCATCGTACCTCGGCGCAGAGCACTGCTGCCAGGAGGTAACGTGCTGCCGGAGCCTCGGCACTGGGGGAAGAACCGGCACCCTGGGTGGGACACCATCCCTCCGGGCCCGCTGCATGCCCCCCAGGGTTAGTGATGCTTTTCTGCTGCAGGCTGAGATGTTAGCTCATGAAAAAAAGTCTTTAAAATGGAGACTGCTCCATGTTTAGTGATTTCTTCTCTAGACCAAAGGGAAAAGAGTCAGTCTCGGGTGGTGATTTCAGCTTTATGGAACAACGGGAGTTGAGGCGCCAGCTCCCAGCCACCAGCAGTTCCTCTGCCTGGCACTAGAGATGCATGAGGAGGGTTTCATTAACACAAAACGATGCAAATGGCACCATAAAATCCTTAACAAAAATTCCAATACTCCGTCGTTCAGCAGCTTTAGCAGCTCAACACTATCTTGTAGGGAATTAT
Organism: Pterocles orientalis; assembly: GCA_011057875.1. Lineage (NCBI taxonomy): Eukaryota > Metazoa > Chordata > Aves > Pterocliformes > Pteroclidae > Pterocles > Pterocles orientalis. The sequence continues at coordinate 926,680 of WKFP01014351.1, read as the reverse complement.
TCCACTAAGATCCTATAGGCCTCCTGTAAGTTACCAGAATAAAGATGCTACTAGATGTATAAATGGATGATAACCTTTTACTCGTACAGTATGTATTACAATTTTGTAGCTTAGTCATTTTTTGGCTATTGGATTTTGTTAGTATGATATAAAAAAAAAAGACAAAAAAATGTTTGCTAATGTCTATTTTGTTATTTGATTCACTTGATTTCTTCCTCTGTCCAAAAGCTGTACAAATCTCCGTCTGTGTATCGCCTGCGGTCTGTATTCATGTACCATCCACCCTCTCCTGGCTTGCTGCTGTGGTGAGCTCGTTACTAAATAAAATCTGTGGCTGAAGTCGGGCCCCCCGGGGTGCTGGGGTGTGTTCAGGGTGTTTTGCCGTGCACCAGCTGTGCTGAGATGGACGTGGCTGGGGGCAATGGTGGGGGGGCTTCAGCAGGTCCCCGAGCCTAAGCGCAGCCCTGGAGCCATCAGCGTTTGGGCTCTGCCGCGAGGGGGGTCTGCAAACAGCCGGGAGGGTGCAGACCTGCCCCGGGGGATGTGATGCACCAGCACCCAGCACCGGCCTTTGCTTCTCTGCACCCTGCGCTGGAGGAGAGGACAACGGGACTGAACGGGCTCCTGCACGGGGCGACTCTCCCTGCCTGCCGCTGTGCACCATCTCCCCTGCCCGGGGGTGACGCTGCAATTTTATTAATCCTGATTATTTTTTCTCCACTCCCTCCCTGATGTGTCCACGACACACTGAGGCGAGGAGTGTCACAGAGTGCCATGCAGATGTTCCTCCCCTCACCTCCCGTGCTCCTCTGAGCGGTGCCACCTTGGTTTTGCAGGGACAGGGATGGCAGTTGGGTCATACCCGTCCCTTCCAGCTCACTGCAGACCTGAGCACGGGGAAAGGGAGATTGCTGTGGGTCTGACCTGGGGGGGACTGGTGGTTTGATGGGGGTCCACGCAAGCCATGCTGCCCCTCAGTCCAGCCTCTTTGCTATTGGGGGTGCAGGGATAGGGTGAGGGGGGAACGGGTTTAAGCTGAAAGAGGGAATTTAGATGAGATGTGAGGAAGAAATGTTTTCCTGTGCGGGGGTGAGGCAGTGGCCCAGGTTGCCCAGAGAAGCTGTGGATGCCCCATCCCTGGAGGGGTTCAAGGCCAGGCTGGATGAGGCTTTGGGCAACCTGGGCTAGGGGGAGGTGTCCCCGCCCATGGCAGGGGGTGGCACTGGGTGGGCTTTAAGGTCCCTTCCTACCCCAACCATGCTCTCTGTGATTCCCACTCCATTCCCCTATGGATGCTCTCAGCATCGTGGGGCTACAGTCTCTCCCCCACAGGGCAGTACTGGGGTAAGTTACTCCATGGCCTGGAGGGGTTTTTCTCGTGGGACAGCATCTGTTAGCTGGGAATTTCCTTGACTGCCCATGAGCAGTGCCCCAGCTCAGCCACACCCTGAGCACGGAAACGTTGATCTCTCCTTCTCCCGTGTTTTCCTCCACCCCTGGCTGTAGGTGCTTTCCAGGGCAGGGGTTCCCTGCAGTGCCAGCTGTACAGGAGGAAAATAGGATGCATTTTTTCCTTGCTTCTTGGCTGTTTTTTTTCCTGGACTTGCACAAAATTACCCACCACCAGGATTACCTGAAAGTTTAAACTCTTTCCGAATTGCTGGTGGGGTTTGCAGGTGATGGGTGATTCCAGAGTGAGGCCCCAAGAAAATGACAGGCGACCGATACTAAAACCACGAAAACCAGCCATGGAGCCTTACTCCAGAGCTGTACTGTGGTCCGTACAGTGCGGTTTGTGACACCCTGCTATTTTTTTTCCCCAAGGTGTGTAAGAGGTGCTGTCAAAACCAAATAGTTCAGCCCAGTGGGCAGGGAGTCGCTGGAGCCGTTATTTCCCTGCCTGTCCCTGGCAAAGGCTGTTGCTGCTCGCTCACGCCAGGTCCGGAGATGCTGCAGCTGGGCAGCGCTGGAGGGGGATCCTCCCTGTCCTGGGTTCAGCTGGGACAGGGTTCACTCTCTCCCCAGCAGCTGGTGTGAGGCTGTTGGGGTTTGTGCTGAGGAGAAGCTGATCACACCCTGATGGGCAGAGCTGCTGCCAGGACAGTCAAGGACTTTCCAGCTTCTCTGCTGTGCCCGTGTCTGCAGGGGCAGGAGGAGCTGGGAGGGAGCACAGCCCCAGTGACCAGCCCAGGATTCGACCTCAGGGTTAGGATTGAAACACAAACTGGCCGATGGTCTGTTCCATCCCGTGCATGGCACAGCCAGGAGAGAGGTGAGGATCTGTCCAGAAGGGCTCTCTCTTTCTAGGTTGTCTTCCTCCAGGTCGCCCCTCTCTCAGGGTCATCGTGTTCTCTCGGACGCTCAGGCTCTTATCTCCATTCTGGGATTGAGGTTTCAGGACTCTCCCTGCTCTGGGATCATTGGCTGGGAATGGGCTGAGCCGTGGTCATGGGGTGGTGAGCAGTGTCACTGTGTGTCACTCATTTGTATATGTTACGGTTATCATCGTCATTATTATTTCCAATATTATTGTAGTTCAGTTATTAAATTGTTCTTATCTCACCCCTCGAGTCTCTTTTCCCTTCGCCCCTTTAATTCTCTCTCCATCCTGGGGAGTGGGGTGGGCGAGTGAGCGGCTGTGTAGAGTTTTGCTGCCAGCCAGGGTCCAACCACAACACCCTCCCAGCCCCACAGCTCTGCCGGGAGGAGCTGGGCGGTGGCTCCCAGCTGTGACTCTGCTGTCACGGCTCGGTCCTGTCCCCAAATTGCTGCTTCAAGGAGGTTTGTGATCCTCTGCTCCACCAGTCCCAGCTGCTGAGGCTGCCTGCGAGGGGCAGGATGGCTCCCAACAGCTGTGGTCGAGCTGTCCCCACACTGGCTGTGAGGTCACCGAGCCAGTCCCCTTTGGCAGCCAGCGCTCCTGGAGGGAGATGTCCCTGGGAAAAGGCAGGTTTTGGGGACAGGAGGCTCTATCTAGCCCAGCTAGCGGAAAACAGTGAGTTTTCCATCGCACCAGCCCTTTCCTGGGCGCTGGGCTGCCAGGGCGGGAGGCAATGGCCACGAGCAGCCTGTCCCCACTCAGGGCAGCGGCTCCAGCTCGGTCTTTTCTGTTATTCTGCTCTAGAATTCATTAATCTGCATATTTGCCATCAAGTGCCCGAGCCATGGTACCTCGTAGAGATAACGCTGCAGCACATGCCTTTGTTTGCAGACAGCGCATCTCGGTGCCGTTAATCGTACGGCGAGGATTAATAAAACATGAAGTTTAAAGATGCCTAAATCACAGTGGGGGAGCTGGTAATCTCTGCCAACAATAATATTTGCACTTTATTTTCATCCCAGCATCCAGCCAGGGAGCGGAGCCGGGGAGCAGCACCGCTGCGTGAAAACAGACGGGGCGAGGTGGCACAGGGACCCCGACCTGATCCCGGGGCATCGCGGGCGGCTCGGAAGGGGCAATGGGTGGGACGTCCTCCCCCGTCTGTGCCAGGGACCTCATCCTGCTGCGGTGCTGGGCTGGTGCCCAGAGCTGGACGGGTGCTTCAGGGATGGGGTTAATCCAGGGGTGAAGTGGGGGTGAGACATGAAGTGACCTCTCTGCAGGGGACACATGTGGAGGGGACATCTCTGCATAGGGACATGCAGAGGGGGCGTGCAGAGGGGACATCTCTGTATGGAGACAGATGCGGAGGGGACATGTCTGGATGGGGACAGGTGCGGAGGGGACACCTCCATATGAGGACAGATGCAGAGGATACACGTGCAGAGGGGACATATCCGCATGGGGACACGTGCAGAGGGGACATCTCCACATGGGGACAGGTGTGGAGGGGACATCTTTGCATGGGGACATGTGTAGAGGGGACATTTTCATATGGGGACAGATGCAGAAAATACACGTGCAGAGGGGACATCTCCACATGGGGACAGGTGCGGAGGGGACAACTCTGCAGAGGGACATGTGCAGAGGGGACATCTCCACACAACTGTCCCTGTCCTGCTCTAACCCCCCAGCTTGCACCCCCCCGTGGTCCCAGCTCCTCCAGGACCTGCCCCCAATGCTGTGTCCCTTTGGGATGTCCCCTCTGGAGGGGACAGATGTCCCAGCTCTCTGGCAGACCTGTGGCCACCAAAGGTACGATTCTGCTCTTTCCGGGGCCACCCGTGTCCCCTCCCTGCTGCACCTCCAGCGCCGAAATCAGGGCCAGGAACACGCCGTGTCCTCGGCGGGGCTGTTCCCTCCTGTCTCTTTGCCGCCCAACCAGCATCCTCGTCCCAGCAGCTCATCTCCTTCCCCAACAAATTCACCTGAACGCGCTGGGAGCCGCGTGGCGCTATCGGGGGAATCAGAATTTAATTGGATGCAGTCGAGGCTCTACAGAGATGTTATCAAGGGGAACATCAAAGCTGGATGCCTGCGCTTGGAAATGCAACTGGAATGCGCTCGTCCAGATTTCTCGTTTTATTGGAGACTTTCAAAATATCAGCCTAAATAACAGAAAATGAATATTAAGAGTATTTGCAAATTAATGTCTTTTGTAGCTGAACAAAGGCCACTGTCTAACCTACTTCTTTTGCATGTCTGGGACGGTCTCGTATTAAATCCTAATTAGACAATTTCGTTGTGTCTAATCATTGCTGCACTTGCAGGAATTAAAGCCGAAGCTCGTTTCCCCGTTCCTTGCACCACGCTGCTCTGCAGGGTCCCCAGCCTGCACAGCGAGGCTGCACCCGCTCCAGCCGGGGAGACCCTGGGGCTCAGAGCCGACACGGGGGGACGGGGGGGACGGGAGCCAGGGCTGGTTCTTGTCCAGCTCTGTCCGTGCCGTATCCTCGGGGCTTTGCGTCGTTCCCAGCTCTCAGGACAGCTGAGCAAACAGCTCTGGTTCTTAGGAGTGAACGTAATCATGCAACAATTTAAGATTTTTTTTTTTAATAGAATTTCAGAAGGGAGAAAGGTGTCTTGAGGCCTTTTGGGTGCCAAGAAGGTTGAAAAAGTGACCAACGTGCACCCTGGGGAGGGGGTGCTCCTTTGCCATAGAATCACAGGAGGGTTTGGGTTGGAAGGGACCTTAAAGCCCATCCAGTGCCACCCCCTGCCATGGGCAGGGACACCTCCCACTAGCCCAGGTTGCCCAAAGCCTCATCCAGCCTGGCCTTGAACCCCTCCAGGGATGGGGCATCCACAGGTGCTCTGGGCAAAGGCAGGTTTTTGGGGAGGTTTCGTCCAACCTGGGTCCACATCTCTGTTACAGCAGCAGCTGATGCTGATGGCAGGGGACGGCGGACCGGTGGCATTGGCCGTATTCACTCCAAATCTGTGCCAAGCTGGTGGGCGAGGGCACGGCAGCCCCTTCCCCATGCCGCAGCCATCAGCCCTCCCACACGTTGTCATCCCCCCACGCAAGGGACACAGGGGACAGCCCCGTCCCTGGCTTTAGCCCTCGGAAACGTGGCCGGAGGGAGCTTTGGGGGAAAAAGGAGGTTCAGTCAACTTCGTTAGGGAAATAGCACGGATCTTGTGTTCAAACCTTTGAAGTGTTAATTAAAAAGAATTATGCAAAGGAGTGAGGATTTGAAACATTCATTTGAATCTCAATAAGGCATCTGGATTAAAAATAGCAGCAGGATCGACTCCAGATACAGCACGTTTGGAGCAAAACCATCCCCGTGTCCCTGCTGCTATGGGGCAGTGGGTTTCTGCCCGTTCCCTGCCCCGGACGGGTATTGCAGAGGGGGCCACAGCCCAAGCCGTGGAAAACGCTTCTTACCTAATATTTAAAGATTTTTAAAATTATTTTTTAAAAATACTTTTATTAAATATTATTTTAAAAAGTCCCAGTGGGGCTGGCGTGGTGTGTGGGTCAGAGAGAGGGGGGCACGAGCTGGGGAGGTGGGCGCAGGACTGGGACCACCCTGGGGGGACCCAACACAAGGGTCCCCAGGCAGCCCCCTGGACCCCAACCCCCCCACCAGCACAGCCCCTTCCAGGGGAAACCAGGGGGCTGCACCTCTCCCCACGGCCCTTCGTTAAAACCCCCGGCATGTCCCGACCCCGGCTCGTTCCAATAAAGAGCATCCAGGGTATTAATTACCCGATCGCCGGATAACCTCGTTAAGTTTACTTTTGCGCTTTACGGACCCATCGGGAATGTCAATGGCTCCTGCCCTTGGCGTCGGTGCTGCAAGGGCACGAGTGGGTGGGCGCTGGGGGGGCTGCACCGGGCCGGTGGCTCTGTGGGGGCACCAGCACCAAGCCCCCACCCCGGCAGAGAACCGACGCTCGCGGTGCATCCCCAGCACGGCAGCGGGTGGGCTGCGGGGGCTGCGGTCCCCCCGTGGGGACGGCTCTGCCGGGCAGTGAGTCGGGGGGGTGGCAGTGGGGGGTCAAAAGCAGCCTGGGGAGGGGATGGGGGGCAAGGGGCTTCATGGGGGTCACAGCCCCCGGGGGTGGTGCTGATGGGCAAAGCCGGAGCCTCGCTGTGAAATTCCGCAGTGATTCCAAAGGCTGGGGATAACCTCAGCTGGGGGAGTGATTAAAAATTTATGAATATCAGCCTGACCTTGGGCAGGGCTGGGGGCCAGCGCTCCCCCCGCAGCCCCTCGGCCCCTGATGCTCTCGGCTGAACCGTGGCGCAGGGATGACCCTGGTGCCTTCCTGCCAGCGCGAGAAATATCCACCAAAGGGTCTCCCCGCTCGTCTTTGGGTGCCTGACGTCTGCAGAGGGGACCCTGGGCTGTTGGAGCCCCCCAGGGACGCTGCCGGCACCCTCACCCTGATGAGCCCGAAACAACCCCGGTGACAACATCAGCCCAGGAAAGGGCCTTTCTCCTGCCAGGGGACGTGGGGCTGGGAAGGATGGGGGGGGTCAGAACATGGAAATCCCCCCGCTCTGCCGCCCAGGATGCTGTCCCGAGGCTCTGGTTGGGGAGCACCTTGCCGGGCTCTTCTGAGCATCAAAATAATTCGAGGGATGCGCACATAACAGCTGGGAAAGGATTTTATCAGTTGCACTGGAGGAAACCCTTCCTGCAGCACGGGGTTCGAGGGATGGCAGGAGTGCGGGCGGGTACTGCCAGTGCAGGTGGGAAGAGAAAACACTCACTCGAAGCCTTTGCTTCTGCAAATATTCACCTGGAGCCGCCACTGCACCCCAGCCAGCAGGGAACTTAGAGAGGTTGGTGGGTTTTTTGATCTTTCTAAAAATATGTTTGGGAGCACTGATATCAGCTCGGATTTTGCGGGGAATCCTGGCTGGTTTTGCTCAATAGTGTGGATCTTGCAAAAAAATTAATAAGATTTTGGCTGCCTCGGTGCACGGCTCTCCGGCCGGAGCTGTTTGTGGTGCAGGACGGACTCGCTGCAAACACACCCTGACCACCAGCGGTTGTTCACTGCGAGCAAGGTCTTGTTCCTCCACGTGCCAGCAATGGCTCAAAAAGCTCTTTTTCATCCCCCCCCCGACCCTCAAAACTTCCCACCCGGAGCCATGAACCCATCACTTTCTCTCCCAGCCCCACTGCGGGAGCTGGCAGCCCCCCGCTCCCCCCAGCGAGCCCGGTAGCCACAGGGTGCGGGGGCTCCAGAAACATCCCCCCCTCTTTGATCTATAATTTAAAACCATTTTGTTTTGCCGTGGTCGCTTTACCCAGCGATTCGCTACAGCAGAACACAATACCCCTGTAGGAACACCGACACAAACTCCTTCTCTCAATTAAATTTCTCCTGACCTTAGTAAAACTTTTTCCCCGTTCCCTCTTCTAAAGCAGCAGCTTCTCTTTTTTTTCTTTTCTCTTTTTTTTAAATTTTTGTGATCTCCAATTCCACTGAGAGACAGCAGAAATCAGCACATCAGAGAAAACAACGATCCTTGTGATGCCCAGCAGTCACTAATTAACAAATTAAAAAAAAAAAAAAGAAGAAATAATTCTACAGATAGGATTGTTTGCCGCCGATGTCGCCTTTTCTTTTGTTGCCGCTGCGCCAAGGAACTTCTTTATTGCTGCAGATGGAGCAGATCAAACCCCCCGCGCCCGCCGCTCGCCTCCTCGGATGGGCTTGTGCGGCTCATTGTTTCAGCCCCCCCCCCCAAAAGTCTTTGCCCCCCACTTTTATCCTCTCGTGGGAGATTGTTCGGGCCACGGCACCCGTCCCCGGCTGGATGGGGCGGCGAGGATGGGGG
>WKFP01014351.1:889072-913616 GCA_011057875.1 Pterocles orientalis | reverse complement strand
GTGACAGTGCTACAGGGGTGGTAGGGCAAGGGGGTGCAGGGGGGCAGTGCTGGGGGGTGTCAGGGCCGGGGGCTGATCACACTGGGGGTGAGCTGGGGATGTCAGTGCCCCCCACCACAACAGGGTCCCGTACCCCCACGGCAGCTCCAGGGGCCCCGGCTGCGTCCGATGGTGCTGGGTAGGGAGGGAAGCAGCAAGCGGGGCTCTGGGGGGGCTTGGCCTCCGCTCTGCCGGTGCGGGGAGAGGCGGCACTGGCTGGAAATAGAAGCGCAGCACTGAGCTGACGGAGCGCTCAGGGCTTCGGCGGGGCTGGGGACCCGGCCTGGGCACTGCAGCTGTGGGGACAGCCAGCCTCTGGGTCCCCGTGCTGGTGGGGGCACGAGAGGGTGTCTCGGTGCCCGGGGCTGGGCACCGGTGGGGAGCAGGGTGCTCCCCGGGGAGCTGCTGCCCTCGTCCTCCCAGCTGCACGGGGCTGGCAGTGGGTTTAACTGGGATAAGCTGGGAATCTGAGCGATCCTGTGAATGCATCTTGCAGCGGAGTGAGCCGCGGACCCGCCGGTGCTGCAGGTGATCCTGGGTGTCTGTGGTGGGTGCCTGGGAAGAGCGCATCGGGAGCGTTGGTGCCACTGAGCATTGCTGCAGAGCCGCAGGCCAGGCGGTGTGGGCGCCTTGGGGTCGGTTGCTTGGCTTCCGTTGCCCACCGCCGTGCAAGCTCCGGACATCGGGACCACCTGGGGATGTCGGCACAGAACCTCGTGTGATGGGGATCTCTGGCTTTGCGGGGTCTGCTCCCTGCATCGCTCCAGCTGGAGGGGTTGCTGGAAGTGCTGCAGCTGGGGAATAATCCCGCGGCCGCCAGCGCCTTCAGTTCAGCAGCATCCCGGTTCCCCGGTCCCCGCTGTGTGGCCGGACCTGCTCTGCTGGCTGTTGGCTGTCCCAGCCCGCGGAATTTCCTCCTCCGTGGAAACCGCCGCAGCGCTCGCTCTGAAGCGGGGATGTGGTGTGACGGCTGCCAGCCTCAAACTGGACCCACGGCGGCCGAGGGGCTGCGACGCCAAAGGCTGCGCTTGGTGCGGTGACCCGTGGGTCCCTGCCACCATCAGGTGATGTCAAGCAGCCCGACAGGTGTCGGTGTCACTGTGGCTCTGTGGCTGCCCTGGGTCCCCCACTCCTCGCCCTGTGCCACGGCAGGGCTGGGCTCCTGGTGACCTCTGCGGGACAGGGTGCCCCGGTTCAGGGCTGTGTCGCTGGTGTCCCCATGCGCCGCTGCTGGTGTCACCTCTCAAGGACACGTGTCGGGTGAGCCCTGCCTGGGATGTGCCGCCGCTGGGCGTGGGCAGGGGAAGGGGTCAGGCAGCTGCCCCCATGGGGTGCTCCCGGGAGCTGGGGGGTGACAAGAGGGACACGCTGGCAGCCATGGCCACCTCCCTGTGCTGTCCCTGCCGGGAGGACTTTCGTGTCTCCAGGGTCACTGCTCGTTTGGGTTTGCTGATGAGCAGCCGGGAGCGGAGGGAAGGAGCCGGCACAGGGGTTATTTAGCGACCTGCCCTGCCAGCCCGGGCGAGGGATGCAGTGCCAACCCTGGCAGCCCGGCGCGGTGCCAGCAGGCGTCTGGCGGGACCTTGTGTAGGACAGGAGGTGACACAAGGGGCTGTGTTTGGGGCCAGCCTGGAGGGGACAGGTCTGGCTGCCCTTCGAAATGTTTATCGTGTTATCTGAGTGATGCTCCGCTAAAGGAAGGAGAGAAACCCCAAACCCCCAAAATCCCAGACCAAAACAAGCAACCTCTCACTGTCGGAGCTAATGGGGGATTCCCATCTGCTGCTCCCGCAGGAAATAGCTCAGATGTTTTTTGGCAATTATCAATGCCCTGGACTTCCTTTGGGAATTTCGGCGGCTGCACCCCAGCAGCCAGGCTGGAGGAATGTGGAGGGACTCCGGCCCCCAGCCAGGCTTGTCACCATCCCGTCCCCACTGTGGGGCTGACCCCTGGGGTGGGCACGGGGCTTGGTGCTGGCTGTCCCCTGCCTGTCAGCCCACGGGCACGGTTATCCCCTGTGCCACCGGCATCCACTTGCCCGTGGCGGTGGATGTGGTGGTGGTTCCCCATGGCAGAGGTGTGGATGAGGACCACGGCTCCTGGGATGGCTGGGTGATGGTTTGGGGAGGGGATGCGTGGGCGAGGGGCTGTGGTGGTGACCGCGCTCTGCTCCTGGCCCTCTGGATGCGTCTGTGTGTGTTGTACCTCCTTGGCAAGGACAAACCTCCTCTGGGGCTGCAGGAAAGCGGAGGATGCTAACGGCACGTGGGAGGGGTTTGCCACCCCCAGCGGTCTTCTCCTCGAGGACAGGAGAAGCAAGGACCTACCAGGACAACCCCTTCCAAGGATGGAGATACCAAGCCAGGAGCTAAAAATGTATTTATTGATCCATTTATTGGGAAGAACTCAGCTGGAAGGTGGAGGGTAGGGCCTTGGGTGTCCGGCTGGATGCTGGCATGAGCAGCGGGGCTGGGGACAGCGGGGAGCCCTGGCCGGAGCTTTGCTGGGGATGCAGCGGGTCTTTGCAGAGCTGGGGACCTCGCTCTGCCCCGCTGCAGCCTGTCCCGTCACAGGACATGTTTTATTTAAACCTCTCAAACCATTGCCTTTAAAAAGAAGTCAGGAGCCCTCGGTGTGGCCCAGAGCTGTGGGAGGCTCGGGGCTGTGCGGCGGCTGGGGTCTGCGTGGGCTTTGTGGATTAGGGGTTTGGGTTTTTTTTGCTCACTGGTTCGGTGTTTCGTTTCTTAGTGCAACCCCGTTGGTTGACTTTGCTTCAAACCAAGAGAAAAATGTCCCGTGGGTCTGGGTGGGAGCCCACCCCAGCGGCGTGGTGCCCCCGCGGTGATGGAGCCATGGGCTGGGGTGGGGGGCTGCTGGCAGAGAAATCCCCCAAAGCAGCTGGGGCATCGCTGTTGTGGGAATAACCCCGGGTCTTGTCCCAGTTCGGGAGCTGCTGCCACTTCACAAACACCTCAGCGGTGGTTTCCGAGGGGCTTGCCCACGGCCACAGCCAGGCTCCCCGGTCAACACGATGGAGAGCGTGGATCCCCTCCTCGGGAGTGGGCTGTGTGTGGTGGGATTTACATTCCTGCATGCAAACTGCTCCTGTTGGAGCTTTTCTGGCTTGGCATTGCCTTGTCTGCCAGCTGGGCTGGCTGGTTTACGGACAGAATTAACCCCAGTGGGGTGGGCAGGGGACCTGGCGAGAGCATCGCTCCGCTGCTGCGTGGCCCTGGGGGTGTCGTCATCCTTGACCAGGGTGTCCCTGTCAGACCTGATCTCCACCTCTCAGTGAGGGGTGAGGCATCTGTCTTAATTTTCTTTAAATTAAAAAAAAAAAAATTAATTTTCTGCAGTGTCGAAAGCAGGAAATGCTGGTGGGGATGTTGGTGCAGACCCAGGAGAGGTCATGGAAATGTGTCCCCCAGCATCCACCTGCCTGCCTGGCACCTCTGCCCCAGAAGTCTGGAGGGGACAAACCTGAATGTCCCCTGCCCATGGGTGACATCCCCGATGGGGTGTACTGGGGGCTGGCCCCTGGGCCACCCAAACAGTGGGTGCGAGTGGGTGGGTGCACATGGTCACGGTGGGCACCATGGACCTGCTGCTGATCCGCTACTGGAAGCACTGGGAGCTCACTGGGTGCTTTGGGACATGGATCCGTCCAGAGATGACGGGAGTCGGGAGGAACCGGGAGGCAGGACGGTTCATAAGTTGTTTGGAGTTTCTGTTCTTTATTGAAGCATTTCTTGCACATTTTGGGTGATGTGTGCAGGTGCTGGTTGCTGCCGGGGTTGCACGTCCTGCTCAGCTGGAGAGTTTGATGTTCCTGGAGGAGAAACCTCCCCCTGTAATGGGTGGATGGAGGATGGGGGGGTTTGGATGCTTCCAAGAGAAATGTGTGATGCCCAGGCCCTGTTAAGCAGCAGCTTTATGGGGTAGCTTGAAGCAGGGGGCTGGAAAATCCCTTTGTGTGAGAGAGGAGTTTGGTAGAGACGTTGGAGCTGAGCCCTGGCTGAGGCTGGGGATGGACACGTGGGGTCCCAGCCATGGGCTGTGCCAGTGGGGAGGCCATCGAGGAGCACTTGGCCTCTTTCTCCCTCCCTGAAAAGAAAAAAAAAAAAAAAAAAAAAGAAAAGAAAAAACCTCAAAGCTTTCCCTCTGGTAACTGCTGCTTAGAAGAACGTAGAGGCGGTCGGCCTGGCTTAGGGAGAGCTCGTGGTGGGTGGAGAGGGAGACCTGCGGAGTGAGGTGATGCTGGGGAATGGAACTATTGTGGTCCTTCGTGGTGTTGTTGGGTTGCTGTGCAGGAAGATGTTCCACCCATCTGTAAAGGGCAGCGTGCAGGGGTGAGCATGTCTCTGTGCCCGGGTTTTGGCAGAGCTTGGACCTTGCCTCTGCCTCCGGCTGTGACTGCATGGATGTGTCCCCTGCCTGGGCACCCACCCGCTGCTTCATGCCTGTGCGAGGTGACCTTCGTAGAGTCACAGAATGGTTTGGGTTGGAAGGGACCTTAAAGATCACCCAGTGCCACCCCATGCCATGGGCAGGGACACCTCCCACTAGCCCAGGTTGCCCAAAGCCTCATCCAGCCTGGCCTTGAACCCCTCCAGGGATGGGGCATCCACAGCTTCTCTGGGCAACCTGGGCCACTGCCTCACCCCCCGCACAGGAAAACATTTCTTCCCAATATCTCATCTCAATCTCCCCTCTTTCAGCTGAAAACCGTTCCCCCTTGTCCTATCCCTGCACTCCCTGATCCAGACCCCCCCATCTCTCCTGGAGCCCCCTTTCAGCACTGGAAGCTGCTCTAAGGTCTCCCCGGAGCCTTCTCTTCTCCAGGCTGCACACCCCCAACTCTCTCAGCCTGTCCTCGCACGGGAGCTGCTCCAGCCTCTGCCCATCTCCGGGGCTCCTCTGGCCCCGCTCCAGCAGCTCCGTGTCTGTCCTGTGCTGAGGACCCCAGAGCTGGGTGCAGCACCCCGGGGGGGTCTCACCAGAGCGGAGCAGAGGGGGACAGTCCCCTCCCTTGCCCTGCTGCTCACGCTGCTGGTGGTACCCCCAGGACACGGGTGGTTTCTGGGCTGCCAACACACACTGCCGGCTCATGTTGAGCTTCTCATCACCCAGCACCCCCAAGTCCTCCTCAGAGCTGCTCTCCATCCATTCTCCTCCCAGCCTGTATTTGTGCTTGGGATTGTCCCGACCCGCGTGCAGGACCTTGCACTTGGCCTTGTTGAACACCATGAGGTTTGCCATGAGGACCTTGCCCTGGGACACAGGACACTGGGTTGCTCGTCTGCTGGAGCTCCAGGCTGGTGGCACCCAAGGGCTGGCCCTGGGTGGTGACGATGGCTCTGGCCATCACACTGGGGCTGGAGGTGGCTCCCCAGAGGTGGGCAGAGCCCCTGGCGCCAGCTTGCACAGGTGAAAGAGGCAAACCCAGCTCTGCTTCTAATTAGCAGCAATCCTCGAGCCTGAAATTAAGCCCAGGCACTTTATAAACGCTGGGTGCCGGGAGCACGCGTGGCACGTCGCATGGTGCTGGCACCTGGGAGCCGCGCCGGTAAGGCAGGCGCTGCCCTCCCCTGCCTGCTGCCTTCGGGCAGAGCCGCCAGGATGCTGCAAGGTTTGGAATGAGGCTGGAGATGAGCTGCTGGTCCGTGCTGGGCGGCTGGTCCGTGCCCCGCTGCAGGGCAGGGCCCCCGCAGGGATGCACGTTGGTGGCAGTAGGGTTTGCCCTGGATGGATGTCGCTGCTTGGACCCTACAAAAGGGACCGAAAGGATGGTTTGCATTCAGAGCTGGACCAGCGCCAAGCCCTCCAGGATGGGTATTTTGGCAAATCTCCCCCCTGGCACTGGTAGGATGGGGCTGTGCTCGCTCCAGTTGGGCTTTGGGATCTGTTTGAGGTTCCTATCAAAGTCACACTCATCCCCATCAGTTGGTTTTCTTTTTTTTTTTTTTTTTTTTTTTTATTCTGAGGCAGGATGCAGTGATGGCAAACCTGTAGGAAGGGCAGGATTGTGTCTCCCTAATTAGTAGAGGCCTGATTATCATTTCTACCCAGAGCTCTGGGGATGTTTAAATATGTGGGAATTATCTTTATTATTTGTATTGCATTAGTATTTAGCATTTGCCATGCAAACAGCGACCGGCGGTCCTTGCACAGAGGAACACGTCGCTGCCACACCTGGCGTGTGCCCTGGGCTGGGGACATTCAGGTTCGAGCCCTGCGCGCCCGTGGCATTGCCCAAATTGCTGCTGCAGCTCCGCTCCTGGCACTTAGAAGGGTTTAAAGCGTTGGATGGTGTGTCTTTTTTGGTGCATACAACTCACGTGTGGTTTAGTATGGGGAGAAAAAAAAAAATTCAGTGTATTAACGTGACCTGTGAAATTGTGGTTTATATATAGATTTAATTATTTTTTTTTTTTGGCGTCTGGGTTGTCAAAGTGCAGGAGTTGGCCGCTGCCTTTAGCTGCTCTGGCTTTATTGTTGGAGAGTGACAATAAAGCAATCTTGTTAAGTAAATATAATGATGTTACGATCCACCATCTGCTAGCACGCTGCCGCGCGGCGGGAGATGCCGCACCGCTGCTGGTGTGCGCCGGGGTCTGGCATGTCCTGGGAGGAACAGGAGGCGTTGGGACGGGTGGAGAAAAGGGGTTTTCTTACGGTTCCCTCCCTTGTCACCAGCCAGGCAATGAGCTATTGAACCCTCCCAACTGGTGAGGAGTGGGGGGGTCATCAGCATGTCCCCCAAAAACCACGTCACCGTGCCAAGCCGCGGGGACCCCGATGTGTGGGGATGCTCTGGGCTGCAGGGCCACCCCGAGATGCCACTAGGTCCCTGGGTCCCACAGCATCATCCTTGTGCCCACCCAGGCAGTGGGACACCCCTGTCCCCGTGGCAGCGGGGACCCCCCTCCCCGGGTGCTGGAGGCCCTTTTGCCATCGCTGGGAGGAAGGATTGCGCTCTGTCGGGGAAATATGTATGGAACTCTGCTTGTTTAGAGAGCCTGGGGGGTTTTTTGGGCTTTAAATAAACATCCTGGTTGGGGTTGGGGTTGGAGGTTTGCATCCTGGGAAAGGCTGGGGGGGGGAGGGGAGCCGCGCCGGTGCCCCCGCTCTGCACGCACCTTCTGACAAGGTTATAAATTAGCTTCGTTAGAGGAGGAGCACGGAAAATAAATTGCTCCGCACCCTTTCGGGGCATCGCCGGGCTGTAATTCCATCTCGTCTTTCTGGAGAAAAATGCCTCGAAATCCCTGAAGGGTAATCACAGCACTTTACCCTGAGCCTGGGCTTTTGCCCCCCCCAAAAATGCAAACATCCCCCCCCCATGTGTCCCCCAAATGAAGCCGGGCCAGGGGCTTGCATTGAAAGCAGGGGGATCGTAGGGGCTTGCATTGAAAGCAGGGGGTTTGTTGGGGTTTGCTGCAGATTTATTTTATTTAAAAAGAGAAAGGGGAATAAAAAAAAGATGCAAGAGAGGCGAGTGTGACCCTGGGAGATGACCAATGCGGTGCCATGGACCTGAACCCTCCCCATACAGCTCTGGGATGGATCCGGCACCCAGCCGTGCCCTTCCCATGGCTCCTCGCTGGATCCTGCCATGGGGAAGAGCAGGTACCTTGCCTGGGAAGTTGTGGATGCCCCATCCCTGGAGGGGTTCAAGGCCAGGCTGGATGAGGCTTTGGGCAACCTGGGCTAGTGGGAGGTGTCCCTGCCCATGGCAGGGGGGTGGCACTGGATGATATTTAAGGTCCTTTCCAACCCAAACCATTCTATGATCAGACATGAAAAATCCCACCCCCATCCTGGGCTCCCCCAGTTACTTCTCATTCAGGTGGGTTAATTTTTTTTTTTTTCCCCACCTGCCCAAAGGTTTATTCCTTGCTGGGGAGGTGGGAGAGCACGAGGTGGGCCCCTGCATCTCTCCCACCTCATCTTCCCGCAGCCAGCCGCCGGCTTTCCCCGAGATTACGCTGTCTTGAAAACCTCTTTGTTTTCCCCGTGTTTGCTGTTGTAATTTATGTAGGATGCCTCTGCTTGTTGAAAAACACGGGCTTTATCTCCGTGGGAATTACACCTGCCGAAATCCAGCCCCATCGCCGCCTGTGCGCAGGGCTCTCCCGGATAAAAGCCAGCTCCAGCCTCGCCGCAGCGATGCAAAACTTTCCTCTACTTGAGCTGCCTGCGAGGGTGATGCTTGCCTCCCCTCCACGCCTTGCAGCACACAGATCCCCTGGTCTTTAAATGAAAACACAAGGCTGCTTGGGTTGTGGCTTCATCGCCAATAAATTTTCTTCCTCCTGATTTATTTCCTTCTCCCCCAGCAGCACAGGTATCATTTCTGCAGTATTCAGGAGAATCTGGATATTTTTCTGGCTTCTAGTTGATTATTTTTATTTTTTTTCTGGATGTAAGATGTGTATTTCCGTGCTCGGTGATATTCCGATGCGCCGTGGATGTGGCGTGGGGATGCTGATGGACGGAGCGGAGAGCACCCTCCCCGCGGGGCCGGGGGTGCCGGTGGGTGGCTGGCAAAGGATTATTTTTAACAGCCGGGATCGTGCTGGGTTGCCATCGATGTGCTGGAGCACGTAGGCATCCTTTCTTATTTTAAACCCGATAATTAAAAATAATGTGGAGTTGTCTCTGCTGAGGATGCTCTGGGATGCCGCCTTTCTTGTGATGGGGGGGCTCAGCTGCAGGTGGGGGGCCATGGCATGTGTCCAGCTCCCTCCAGTTGCTCTCCCCTTTGGGGCGGGGAAGCCAATGACTGGGGAGAACTGCAGCCGATGCTTAGAGATGTGGGAGGTGCGGGACCAGGAAGGGATGTGGGTGAGGAGAGCCGTGGGATGGGGGCTCCCTGGCAATCTGGCAGCAACCGGGGTGCACGCCGACATCGCCCGGGTGGGAGCCAGGACGCGGTGCCAGGGTCTCCCTCCTCTTCCTCCTTCCCGTAGCTCTTTACTCGTGTTCAGATCTGGCCCCAGGGTGGGGGGGGGCAGGCTGGGTGGGCAGCCCGCTGTGTGTTCCCCACCTGGGAACCATCCGTGATGCCGATGGAAAACCCTACAGCAAACGCCGTTCCTCTGAAGCCCGTGTGCACTGCCCCCTCCTTTGCTAACCCACTTTTCACCAGCAACGCTACGGAAGGCGTTTCAGCCCAGAACCTTCCTTCTCAGTATTTATTGATTTTTGCTTTCTGCTTGAGTCTCTCTTTATTGCCCTTGATATTTTGTGGAGCTGGAAGGATGCTGGGAAGAGCTGGGCTGCCTCCTCGGGGTGCTTTGTGACCCCGGCAGCGAGGTGGTGGGTGGGGGGGACAGAGTGGGACCTCTCCTCGGAGGCGCTGATATCCCAGGGGTGACAGTTTCAGGCTGCGAGGGATGCTCCGTGAAGACACCGGAGAGATGCAGGATCACACCCAGAACCTGGGGAAAACCTCTCGTAGGGTGGCTGGGGCAGTTTCTCCTCCCAACCCAGTTCATCAGCCTTGGGGAGAGATTAAGGTGCTTCCTCCCGTCAGGGGGAAAACCAGCATTTTGCTTTTAATCAGGTTTAGGGTCAGCAGCTTTGCAGAGGACGAGGCACGGTGGCCGGAGGAAACCCGCCTATTTAAATATTGACTCACCCATGCTAAAGGAGCTCCGTGTTTACCTGCTCTGCGGCTGCGTGCGGGCGGAGAGCCGTGCTGAGAGCTCGCCGGCTGCCCCGGGCTCGGCACCCACGCTGCTGGGCAGCAGGCACCCCTTGCCTCGTTGCTTCTCACCCATTTGAGGGGAAGAATTTGAGATTTCTGATTAAGAAATTCGCAATCTCGGGCTCCGTGGGTCCCGATGTGAATACTGCCACCGCTGCGGATGCGGGTGAGCACGCTGCTTCCCCTCCTTCTGGCTGGAGCAAGAGGTAATTAGGGGACTTTTGGTGTTGGGGTGATTTGATATGGGAAAATTCTCTTTTTTTTTTATCGGTTTCTGTAAGTTTTGTGGCGTTGTATGGGTCTTGACGGGGTTTGGGTGCAGGTCTGCACTCGGCAGCATCCTGAGTTGGGGTGATGGAGAGCCTGTGCCGGTCCCCAGCGGTGCAGCCCCTCTTGTCCCATCTCATGGATGAAGATATCAGACAGTTTCTGTTTTTTAACCCCACAAGCCTATCTGCGAAAAATTAGCTATGAGCTCCAAAAAATAAGCCGCATGCCCTCTGCCTTCCCTGAACAAGGTGCTTTCGATTTGCTCAGTCCCCAGAATCTTTTTTGAGGGGCCGGTCCCCACCCCTGGCATCGCCTCCCCTGGAAGTGTCACCGTCCTGGAGCAAAATCAGTGTCGAGCCACCTTGCACACCCAAACCACCATGAATATCTATTTTCTGTTATTTATGGGGTGCCTGAGCCAGGCTTTGCCTTTCCTCAGTAGTGAGGAGCTGGTGTGCCTTACAGCCACCTCAGCACCCCAGAACCTGCCCCGGGCACCCCGAAAGGTGACGGGTGCTGGGTGCTGGATGTTGGGTGCTAGGCTTTGGGTGATGGGTGCTGGACTTTGGATGCTGGGCGCTGGGTGCTGGACTTTGGGTGCTAGATGTTGGGTGCTGGGCATTGGGTGCTGGGCGTTGGGTGCTGGACTTCGGATGCTGGGCACTGGAGTTTGAGTGCTAGATGTTGGGTGGTGGGTGCTGGACTTTGGGTGCTAGATGTTGGGTGCTGGGTGCTGGGCATTGGGTGCTGGACTTTGGATGCTGGGCGCTGGAGTTTGAGTGCTAGATGTTGGGTGGTGGGTGCTGGACTTTGGGTGCTAGATGTTGGGTGCTGGGTGCTATACTTTGGTTGGTAGATGTTGGGTGCTAGATGTTGGGTGCTGGGTGCTGTACTTTGGGTGGTAGATGTTGGGTGCTAGATGTTTGGTGCTGGGTGCTGGATGCATATTTCCCTGCCCTAGCACCTAAAGCAGGGTCAGAATTTGGGACGCTGCCTCTCTGGGTGCTTCGTCGGGCGCCAGAGCTGCCGATGAAGGGAAATGTGCCACGAGGCAGGTTTGCTTTGCAGGATTAAAAAGCAAATAAATATTTATGCGCTATGCAAAGCAGGCGCGATAAGATCCGCGTGTGATGGGGAATTTGAAGCGGTTTCGGTTGGGGCCCCAGACGAAGGGGTGCGTGCGGTGGCGGTGCATTAGGTGGGTTTAAAGGGATGGGTTTTTTTTTTTCCTGCTGCATAAAAATAGGGGGAAAAACTAGGTTTTTCTGCTTTTCAGGCTGCTCTGGTCTTGGGTTTCGGCATCTCGTGGTGTCTGTGGCTGCGCAGGCAGCATTGCGGATGCAAATCGGATGCTGGCCCCGCTCCTGATGTTCGCCGTGTTTACACCGAAATGCAAACAACTGTTGACTTCGTTTCAACAGCTAATGTGTTTCGTAACACAAGGGCAATGAGAATTAAGCTGGAATTTAGCAGGGGGGAACGTGGTGTTTTGCAAGACCTTGGGCTCCCCTGTAGTGGTCGTGGCACCATCACTGTCACCGTGGGGGCTTGGCATCCTTGGGGACCCTCTCGCTGGCGTTGGGGGACGCCTTGGCCAACTGGTTTCCTTCACTGAAGCACCCTGAGGTGGGGGAGAGAGACATGGGGGCGGGCTGGCGGCAGGATGGGCGAGGTGACCAGGCCCAACGACAGGGCTGGGGGCCAGTGTCCCCCAGAGGTTATTGGGGCTGGGGGCTGGCGTCCCCCCGAGATTATTGGGGCTGGGCTTCATCCGGGTCCATTACTTCCCTGGGAAAGAACAAGGGGCTGGTGGGCCTCAGGGGTGTCTGGGGAAGGGAAATCCTGGTGTTGCCGCCTGAGGCACATCCCAGGGGGGAGGAGGTGGCAGCGGCCGGGTCACCTTGTCCCAGGGTGACTCCAGTCAGAAGCACGCGGGAGCGGCCCTGGCTGGATTGCGGGGCCGGATCCTGGCCAGCCCTCGCAGGGATCCCCGGGGCAGCCCCGACACCGGCCCGGGCAGCCTCTGAGTCACGGCTGAAATCGCCAGCTCACCCACCGCACCCCTCATCCCACCAAGGGGGCAAGAGGTGGAACCCTGGCACCCCCAGAGACCCCCACAGGTCACGGCATTGGGTTGAAGGTGCCGATGGACATGGGCAGCTCCCCCCAGCCCTGAGGAGCCGAGGCATTGCTGGGGAATCGGCAGTTTGGGTCCCACGGGTGTGTCACGGCTGTCTGTGGGTGTGGGTTTGTCCCCGTCTGTCTGTCTGCATGTCACCCAGCTGCCACCCCAGGTGGGAGGACTCGAGGTGCTCAGGGTGCCTGGTAAAAAAAGCCAAGCCCCTGTGAATGTGGCAGGGGGAAATTGTTGCTGTGCGCCAAAACTATATTAGACACCAGAGAATCTCCCCATAGAGGTGCAGGGTGGTCGCGACAGTGGGGACACCTTGCTGGAGGTGCACGGCTCCATCAGCCACAACAGAGCCCCACCATGGGCTGGGGACCCCTGGGGACCCTGCCAGCCGCAGAGCTGCTGCTCCCGGGATGCAGGAGTCGCAGCCCTGGCCGCGATGCTGGGGTTTGGGGAGGGCAGAGCCATCCGTGGCTGGACCCGTGGCTCCTGCCGTGTCGGCTCCTTGGGGACGGTGACAGCTTTGGGGACACCCCCGCGGCTGTTTGTGTCTGGCAAGCAGCGGCGATGCCAAGCCCTGATAGCGCCGTGGTGACGGCGGGTTTGCTGCAGAAACGGCGGGTTTGGGGGCTCATGCCATGGTCAGAGGAAACAGGGATCTCGGCCGGCTGGGTGGGTGGATGCCTGCAGCCCTCCTCCTTGCCAGTGGCACCGCGGGGCTCCCTGGAAGGGTCACACCGCTGTGGGTGGGTGCTTGGCCTCACCAAACACCTCTGCCTATGTGAGATGCCCAGTTCTGGGCAGGCATTGAGGCTGCGGGTGACATGGGGCAACTGCTACTGTCTTGGACACGTGGGGCCAGAGCAGAGGGCAAGGACCAGGGCAACCCGGGACCTGCTCTCGCTTTTCCAACTCATCCCGCAAACTAAAAATAAAAAAAAAAATATAGGAGCAACCTGGGATAGTGGGAGGTGTTCGTGCCCATGGCAGGGGGTTGGAACTGGATGGTCTTTAGGGTCCCTTCCAACCCAAACCATTCTGTGATTCCATGAAAATAAGGGAGAAGGCAGCAGGCAGGAGGGGGGAGCGCGGGGCGCAGGATGCTCCTGTCTCCGCTCCTCCTTTCATCCCCTTAGCAAGCCATTTTATTTTTTTATTGAGCTTATTTATGTGGCGGAGAGCCAGGCCTGGGATTAGCAAATAACCCATCCTGTAACACGGGGAATACTCGATACTGAGACACCGGCAACCAGAGAGAAATATTAGAGATAAAATTAAACCATAATGAGATTAGGTAGCGGCTCTCTGTCAGAGCCCTCCTTACATGGAGGTAATTACCCGGCGGAGCGGAAAGCAGGTGACAAGCGGTGGTGGCCATGGGCTGGGGCCGGCACTGGGAGGGAAAGGGCCACCCCAGCCCTGCCTGGGATCTGGGGGGGGTTCAATGCCCTCGACAGCAGCTTTGCAAAAGAAAAAAGCAGCGGGGCTGAGTATTGAGGGAGAAAACGAGGTGCCCACCAGCATCCGCTCCCGTGGTGAGGACAGGGGTGGACCGTCCTCCGCTGAGCCCTGGCAAACTCATCACCCCCAGCCTGGGCACTGTGGCTTTGTATATTCCAGGTTTGGGGTTTTTTTTGCTAGATAATTCGGAATTATTATTAATAATAATAATTGTTATTATTATTAACGTTGAACTGTAGCAGCGCCCAGTTAGACAGACACAAGCTGGGCGCACAAACTGGGGTGACAGCCAGGATGGGGCGTCGGGCGCCGTTCGGAGAAATCAAACCTCGTATGGGGACGTGGGGCCGGGGCCGCAGCACCTGCGGGCGTCGTGCACACGGGATTTTTCTTTAATTTAGAGGGGAAAAGAAGGCGCAGAGGGGGAGAACCATGTGCCCATGTAATATAAAATTCAAGTTAGGCTCTCGGTGACTGTGTGGAAAACAACAGGCTTTTTATGCTGGCTCTCGGGGTAGGAGGAGAGCAGGCTAGAATAAAGATTTACAGTGTTTGGGAGATTAAAGGCCCTTGGTACATTGTTCAAATACCACGAGATTAGTTTCCAAGGAGACAGATACCAGTTGCCATAGGCACCGGGGGGCCAGGAATTAGGATTGCGATTTTTTATCCTGATCACGCAACCAGGAGCTGAACGCTGCTAAAACTCGGGCTTTAAATAACCCCGGCGTTCGCTCACGCGTCGCTGAACCGGAGCCTGGAAACTGTATCTCCTTCCTTCCCCCCAGCCCCGGCGCCCATTCAGGGGCACGGCGTTGGACCCGGTATCGATAGAGGGGTGCGAGGGGCTCCGGGGCTGGGCACTGAGCTTGGTCCAAGCCTAAAACCTTCCCTGCGGGTTGTCCTGCAGCTTCTGGGCTCGTTTCGTCTCATTTTTTTCCCTAGGCAAGCCGTTGCCAGCATCTTCTCGCGGTAGCCGGACTGCGCGGTTCCCCGTTGGCGGTCCGGCAGTGCTGGGACAGGGGATGTACCGAGGGGCAGAATTAGTCACCTGCTAATTTTAGCTTCCCCTGGTCGCCCGCTTCTGGGAAGAGCAACCCGAGCTTTGGCGCGTGGGACGCTGGCTCCGCGCCCTCGCTGCCCGCCTCTCCTTCTAGGAACGGCAAAGCACCGGCTTTGCTCCAGGCTACCCCACTGCTGGTGCGGGAAAGGGTGCTGAGCAACCCGCCGCGGGGCTGTGGGGTGTGTTTTGGGGGCTGGATGTCCCCCCCAGGGAGGGGGGCCCAATCCTGGGAGCCACATGAGCACCCCCCTCCCTTCGTGCACCCATCGGGCACCGTAAGCTTTTCTCCAGCGTCGCTGCTGGGGCAGGATCCGTCCCAGCCACAATTCCATGCACGATGCTCCCGGCATTCTTCCCCTGCAACAGCGGGAATGAGCCGAATTTACACTTACTCCCCCCCACCTTTTTTTTTTTTCCTCTTCAATAAATGAGGAGGCAGTTGCTGGAAGCGAGAGCTTTGCGCCTGCCTGCCGTGCGATTGCGGCGTGGAAACTTGTCTGGAGCGGAAAGCGGGGCTGCTGAGCTCCGCGGGCAGAGCGATCCCCCCAGCAGCCGCCGTGACATGAAAGTGTTTATCCCGGGAGAGATGAGACGCAGCTTCTGAAGGGCACTTGATCCTCATCTGTCTCTCTTTGCGCTAGACAGAAGCCTCCTATAATTTGACTATATTATATTTCTGCGTGCGCCTAGGCCAGGCTTAAGAAAATCAAGGCGGCAGCAGAATGCAACGCCCTGGTTGGGGTGGGTAAAGCTAAATTCCTGCTGCGGACCGTCCCCCCGCGGGAGCCCCTGCTTCGCTCTTCGCTGCTTTTATAAGCGGGACTGAACTGCGGCAGGCGCCGGATTATCCGGGAAGGCAGAGCTGATGCCGGTGGATGTTGTGGTGCCGGTGGGTACGTGAAGAGCTTTTCCAGCAGGTGCCCGGGGTTTTGTCGGGAAAATCCAACCGGGGAGGAGGTGGCTGGTGGTGGGAGCTCGTGGGGTGAGGGCTGCCGGCATGGTGAGGATGCGGGCACCAGCGGTCCGTACCCTGGACTGTGCCGGGGGCTGTTTGCCCCCTAGCTCTGCTGCTTTCTGACTTGAGCAAAAAGGTATCGTCGTGAAAAGCAGCAAAAATAAAAGGGAATTTGTGGGTGTGGGGAGAGATGGGGCAGCAGTTGAGCTGGGGTATGGGGCTGGGGGTGCCCCAGCACTCGCCGTTGGGGGGTGCAGGTGTGGCCTCAGTGGGTGCTGTTTTGCAGTGGGTGCATGGGCAGGGTGGCACCTGGGGTACCCCAAAACCAGGAGGGCTGCGCCGCCGGGGCCCCTGCAGCAGCACGGGACAGGGATTAGGAATTTGGGGGGGGGTTGGGGGTGTGTAGCCATTTGAAGGTGTTTCTGGGGATTTTGCAAATGCCCCGGGTCGCAGTTATCTGCTGCACTGCTGGTGTCAGTGCCAGCTGCAGCTCACCGATCACCTGCTAACGAAGCATCACCGTTAGTGAAGCAATAAACTGGCCCGGGACCAGTTGCGTGGCTTCGCCCCTTGCCAGGTGGGGTGGAAAGGATGTGGCTGTGGGGTCTGGAGGCTGGCACTGAATTAGGTGTAAGGGATGAGGGTTTAGCTGGGCAGCACGGGTGAGTTGAAGCCATCGAGTCGCAAGCAAGTCGCCCGTGCAGAGCAGAAATCTCCAGCGCTGCAGCAAAAACCCCAGGGCTGGTTATTTGGCGGGCGTGGGGCCATGCCTCGGTGGTCCCGCACGTGAGATGGCTTCGGTCGCATGTGCCGGCTCCGCTGATGCCACCGTTTGCTTAAGCCATTAGAAAAAAACCCACAAATTGAAATTCAAGCCTGGTCCCTTCCCCTGGCTCTCGCCCTGCTGTGGTTTCTGTGGTTTCCAGGGCTTTTTGCTGAAGTGACTCCAGCTCGCCCGGCACCTCGCTGCTACCGGGTGCCTGCCGAAAAAGGGACCTCAAAAGTCCCTGGGGTGGAGGGGGGCAGAGAAATACCTTCTGAGTCGATACCCTTTTCTCATCCTGCCCCAAAGCGATGTCCCCAGCGGGGACACAGGGGACGGTCCCCTCGCTTGGGGGGTGATGCTGTCCCAGCACGAGCAAAGGACATTTTTTGTATTATTTGTCCCTCTGGCTCCTGTCAGGACAGCTCCTGATGGATTTTAAAGCATGTTTAATGATAGCCAGGGCTAATTGCTTAAATGTCCTCCAGGGCTGGTGTAATTTTTGAAAATCCCTTTTAAGTACGCCTTCCTGGAGCAAAAAGCAATTACAAATAAAATCACCGTCATCTTGTTTCGTGCGGGTCATCGTCACGTCCATGGCTGGGTGTGGTGCCGCATCCCCCTCCCGCTGGCTGGGCTGTGGGTGCTGGTCCCACTCCTGTGGTCCCAGGGGGATGGAGGTGGCCGAATGTGGCCCGTGACGTCCTGCGGCTTATTGAGCATTTTTGGTGGCCAAGAAGCCCAAATGCCACCTTCCAAAATTCCTTTTGGTGCCTGGTCACATACTTCCCCCCCACCCAGCAGCGCCCTGATTTAGTGCAGCCCTCCCACTCCCTGGGAGGGTAAATGGCCAAATGGTCCCTCTCAAGACCTACTTCATATACATTTGAACATCTGTATTCAGCATATATTAATATATATATTAATATATTTTTTTAATATTTTGCTGGAGTTGGGACTGGCTTATTTGTGCTTCCCGTGATCTCACCAGCACCACTGAAGCAACAGGCAGAATTTTCTTGGAAAAAGCAGATAATTTCCATCCACTCTTTGTGCGGAGCTGCAGGCAGGACCGGAGCGATAGTCTTCCCCCAAACCCGTGGTGAACGGTCAAAGCTCTCGTGAATTTAAATTCCTGTTTAGCTCCCTGCGCTGGGAGCCAGCCCACGCGGTTGGAGGCTTTATAAACATCCCGGGCAGGCGCGCGGGGGGATTTCCGCGGTGATGCTGCCATGTCTTTGGTGCAAGGGGCGGCACTGGGAGCATCTGTTTGGGGCTGTCCATGCTGCTCCCCTGCTTTTTGCTTGCTCCGTGCTGGTGGCGTGTCCTTTGGTGCCGTGGCTCAGCCCACGTTCTCCGCCTTGTCACCCTTGGGTGCTGTTAGGGCTGAGTGGGAAGATGAGGGTGCTGCACCCACCCAGCGCTTGTGGGGTTGGGTCGAGGCACCAGCTGTCGGTCCTTTGCCCTGTGACAGCTTTCGGTGCTCTGGTGGCCTTGGTACGGGAGATGTGAGCATCGCCAGGGTTCTGTTTTTGGGATATGGTAGAGCTACAGGGAAAAAAAGAGAGAACCAACTCAGTGAGCTGGTAGAACGCAATATAAGAGTTGCTTTTGGATGTCCTCGGTCTCTCCTGGGCAGTTGGCTCTTCCCATCTCAGTGTTTTCTGCTTTGCACATGGTTTGGCCTTGGGAAATTCCCCAAAAGATGGGTTATTGCCCTTTTTTTTTTTTTTTTTTCCTCTGGTGGCATGGATGGCCTGAAGGAGTAGTATACATGGGGGGGAAATTTTTGCTGTGCTCCAAAACAATGTTAGACACCAGTGAATCTCCCCATAGTTCAGCCCAGTTTGGTGAGTCCCGGGGGAGCGCGTGGCTTCCCTGGGGAAACTGGGTTTGGGAGCTTGTGCTGAATAAGGGATTTGTTCACAGCGAGGGGAAGGCAGGGGGAGGATGGCAGCGGCACTCCTTCGTCAAGCTCCGCCGTGGCAGTGTGAAATCACCAGCTCGGCTTAATAAAGAAAATATTGTTGCTTCTGCTTGTGGCACGGGGCTGGAAATTGCTGTAAGGCTCAAAAAGATGGCCGAGAAGAAGGGGGACAAGAGTCGACACCAGGAGCTTGCAGCACCCATCTGTGCCGTGAACTGAACCCCAGCCTGGTGGGTTTTCTGCTTGGAAATTTCCTTTCGGGGCTTGTTTTTTGGGGTTTTGTTTTGTTTTGGTTTTTTTACTGTTTTGTTTGCTCCGAACCCTTTGGAGATGGTGCTGCAGCACTCAAGGCTGGAGGATGCTTATTTTGGGGTGAGATGCTGCCCCGCGGCAGCGGTCGGGGTGATGGAGAGGGGGTGCTCCCGCCGCAGGCGCAGGGTTTGGGGGCACCGCTGCCGATTCTGCAGGGGTGCAGGAGCCTCCTCACGCACCTGCTTTTCCAGGTGATTCACGAGCGAAACTCCCCCGGGGCCAAATTTATCATCTTTCCCAGGATTCAGAAGGGAGGAGAGGAAGGAGGGGTTGTAAGAGCTGGTGGTGGCACAGCTGCCCTGTCCCCACGCTGCTTGTCCCATCACCGCAAGACTCATTCGGGGGGAGAGATAATTAAATAATAATAGAATTAAGTAATAAAAGAAAATTTATTATTTTTTTTTAATGTTAAAAAAGGAAAGCCAAGTTGCAAATGTTGGCTTTGGCCCCGTGGCAGCAGTGTGACAGTTCCCAAGTCATCCTGTGCCTCCCGGGGCCAGGACTCGGTGTGCAGAGGTGGGATGGGGCTGGAGCCGGAGCTGAGCCCCCGCTGTGGGCTGGGAGGGGGAAATCGGTGGGTGCCCAGGGTGGGATTTCAGCAGGATGGGTGCGGGGTGCCCCAGGAAGGGGGGTGGGATGCTCTGCACCCATCCTGCCCACCCCACTCACTGCCACCAGCCCCAGCTGCTGTAAGAATGGTTTACCCCAGTTTTCCTGAAGATTACTTTCACTTTGATTAGACAAACAACTTCAAGCCGTACGTCTTAATTTGATTTGAATAAGCCTGGTGCTTGCTGTGAAGTTTTTTTTTCCCCTTCCTTTTATTCCTCCCTTTTCTAAATCCGCTGTCACTGCTCTTTGCGACCATAAATGATTAGAAGCTCTACAGGAATATTGTCCTCCCGCTCTGTTAAAGTCCTGTTGTGTTACTTGGGTCATATTTTTATTATGATTTTTTTCTGGGTGATTCTCCTTTTTCCTTATTCAACAATCAGCCAGGTGACAGGGATTATTTTTGTCCCAGTCTCCCGCAGAGCTGGGAGGGGGTGCAGGGACCCTGCCCCACTTCCCACCGATGTTATCCCGGGCTTTCCCTGTGGTTCCCTCTCCGGGGTCGGATCCGCTCTTGGCTTTGCTTTCGGCAGCCGAGGGAGGAGCAGCTCTTCCCTAGGAATGCTGTGGCCGAGCAGGTTGGTGCAGCTGGAGCTCTCCGAGGGGCTGCGACCCACCCCACGGAGTCAGGGTCCGGCTCCCCAAAACATTGCCGGAAGGCACCAAGAACACCCGTGTCCTAGCAGTCATATTTCATAATAATTGGGGCGCTTGGAAATATATACAGGCATCAAAATAAGGCTGTTTTCCACTCGAGTGCTTGTGGGGGCGTTAAGGCGGTGATGCCCCCTGGACCGAATCCTTCCCGACGGCAGCCCCGGGTGATGGCTGGTCCCCAGCGCCACGGCTGCCCCGTGTCCTGGGGCCGGCATCGGCGCTGCCAGCTGCAACAAGGCAGCTCGTATTAACATAGTGTAGACGAAAAGCAGAAATCTGGGGTTCCCTGCACCCGCAAGCAGCTGCTGGGGAGCTTGCGTGTGAAATGGTCCATCTGTCCGTCTGTCCACGCACAAACTGGAGGGCTGGAGCGAGGTGGGCCGTTTCCCAGCGTTGCTGCAACCCTTGGTGATAGGGAACCTGGAGGTGCCTGGCAGAGCCCTGTCCCCAGCGTGGGGCCGTCCGAAGGGTGGCGGTGCCCAGGCTGCGGGACCGTGTGTTCAGTTTCCTGCTTTATTTTCCAAGCTGACACCTAGTTTGGGTGTTTTTTTTTCACCCCAAGATCGTCCAGGGGGAGAAAAGTCGTCCATCACATTTGTTAAGAAGCATCAGCTGGGTGTAGGAGGGTTTTGCCGGGTGGCCTGGAGGTCTCCCCAAGAGCAGTTTCTGAAATTCAGCAATTATTGTTTAATGAGAACCTGTCCCCACCCTCGTTAGCCCATGTCCTGCCCACCCAGCAGCGAGGTTTTGCAGGGCTGGGGGCATGTTTGCCAGCCCTGCAGAGATGCCGACGTGGGGGGGACTTGGGTGCACAGGGCAGCACGGTCCCACTTGGCGTGCAAATTCCTTCTGCATGAACACAGGTGTGAGCTGGGCCAGGAAGGTAAATTTGGGGTTTTGCTGTTGGCTTTTAACCCTCGTTCTCAGCCGGACTGAGCGGCTGTGACGATGGGCTGAGCTGCAAATCGGGTTCCGTGCAGGCAGCTTCATTCGTATTCCGCGGCTCCTGCCTGCCTCGCCTCGTCAGAAATTCTCCAGCCTCTTTTATCCGCTTGCGGCTTCGAGCGCATGATTTACGATCCGGTTCGAGTGGCTCGCCAGCCTTGCCAGCTCATTTGCCAGCCTTTCTTTGTGGGATTAAAGCCAGGCTGTGTGACGCTGCCCTGCGGATGGAAGGGCCAGAGCTGGGAGGGACCGTGGGGGGTGCTGGGGGGTGGTTCTGTACCGGTGTGGGTGCCCCAGCAGGAGTGGGGTGATTTATGCAGGGGGAGCCCCTGCCTCAGTTTCCCTGCAGCAGCAGCATCGCCGTGGGTCACGGTGAGTCGCGTGTGCCAGGGTGCAGAGGCTGGGTGCAGTCGCTGCATGTGTGGCCAGGCTCTGGCATTTTTCTCCCTTTTATTCCCCATTTTGCGGTGAGAGATGGAGCTCCTGGGGCTGAGCCCCTCCGCTGGTGTGGGGTCCCCGTGTGCCACCTGGTCCCACTCCCACCAGCGTGGTCCCCCGGGCGCTGCGGGGTGGGATGGTTTGATGATGTCATGAGCTGCCTCTGTCCCTTGGGGTGACAGCAGAGCACCCAGAGGCTTTGGCCCATTTCAGGGCCACCTTTGGGTGCCAGGCCCTTGCCCAGGGTGTAGGGAGGGAGGCGCGGGGACGCGTCTGTCACCCTCTGGTGCCCACATTGCTTGGGGCATGGGAATGCTCCGTGTCCGCATCCGTGCCACATCCTCTGGCGTGGCACCCAGGGTGTCCCTCCCGGCAGTCAGTCCGGCATGTCCTGCCCGCTGGTGGCATCTCCCTGGGGTGAGTCCCCAGGGCAGAGGTGACCTGGCTGCTGTGGGGACACTCGGCATTGGCTCCGGTTTGGTTATGGCTTGGCAGCGTCCGCAATTATCCGCCTTTAGCAGGGGAGACGTGGGGAACGTGAGGCTCCGGCTGGCCCCAGCCTCTCGCCGTGCCTCAGTTTCCCCTGTGTACCCACACCAGCGTTGTGCCGTAGCCCATGGGCATTGGGCTGTGCTGGCGGTGCTCAGTGCCAGCTTTCCAGCAGAAACAGCGATGCAAATCATTTTTTAAAATTTTATTTTCAGGTGAATATGGCCCTGGCAGGGAAGCCTTTAGACGTGACTCTCAGCACCTCCAGAGCTGACCAGTGGAATATGGTTTTTCCCCAGAAAGACGAAATCATCACCAGCTTAGTGTCTGCCTTAGACTCCATGGTAAGAGCCCAGCAGCGTCCCCGTCCTCGTCCCTTTAATGGGGCTGGCTGGAGCAGGGTGAAGCCGGAGGGCTGTTGAGCTCGTCCCACTCCCCTCCGCTGCCAGAAAGCCCAGGGAGCTGCCAGAGCCGGGAAATAAAAATCCTCTCCCGGCCTGACAGCCGTAACGATCATAAAGTCAGCCCAAGTTAATCTGGGCTGTGTATTGTTTCCCCATTAATATTTATATTGGTATCAGCTGAATGTAGGGTGGTTGGTTTTTTTTTTTTTCTGGATGTTTTACCAATGTTAGCGGGAGCTTTTACACAACAGGAGAACAATGGCTTTTATCTCCAAGAACAAAGAAAATAACTTTCCTATCTTTTGACGTAGAATTCCCCGTGGAAACCTTACCTAAGTCAGCCCTGCTTCCATAAACAAGATAACTGTCTGGATTAAGTCTTGTGGACCAGAGCTAATCTTAGTTTTAACCGTGAATGTGATCAAGAAGGGAAAGCGGGTGTGTAGTAACAAATATCTAACGCAATGCGACGTGCTAAATAACGCTCTCTCTTTAAAGCCAAGTCGTATTTAATGTATTTATTTTGGCTGCATCATCTTCCCTACGTAGGTGGTTTTATTTTTTTGCACTAATACTAATTTCCCTCTTTTTAACCATCACCACCCCACTAAGGAGCAGGTTCCCCGGAGCTGACGCACCCCAAGTGGCTTTGATGATTTATATCCATGCCATCCCGTACCGCAAATCTTGTTATCGTTGTTTGGCTTCTTAATGACTAGACATTATCCCGCAGTCCTCGTTATGCACCGCCACCAGGGCCAGGAGGCCAGGCTGCTCCTGAAATCCAGCCTTTCTCCCAGCGCTTCACTGGGGCCGGGCTCCGCACCCGCCGCAGCCTGTGTGCGAGATAAATAAACCACGGGGCCACGGACATGTCGCCAGGCGGGCTTGGGGTGTGGGTTTGGTCTGCCTCCATATCTCACATCCCTTAGATTTTATATTTATTATTTAGTTAATATTTATTTTTATATTTATTTATCTTTATTATGCACGTTTATATTTTATATTTACTTATTCTATATTTATTATATATCATTTATTATATAAATTATTTATTATTTTTGAGTCTTGGGCTTTTTTGAACAAAGCACTTCCATTGCCTGCTGGGTTTTTGAAAGGAGATTTCTTAAAAATACCTATTTTGGAGAATGTGATTCTTCTTGAAGAGGGTAAAATGATGACCCAGTACAGAGGCTGGTTGAAGCCCGTGCAGATCCAACTGGCTGTAAATGCCTGTGGGGAGCTGCAGGTAGCGGGGGTGGTCCATGGGCAGCTGCTTTCCTGCTCCCTCCCCAGCCGCCAGCATCCTCTGTCCCTTCTGCGGTGCTGGAGGCAGGCGATGGGTCCAACCGGGGCTGCCAGTGCGAAAATTCTCCCAGTTTTACCAGTTTAAATCAGGACCTGGGGCCAGCGTCTTCATAGCGTCGGTGCTGTAGCCATGGGAATATGACTCAGGCTGCCGGCACGGCGTAGCTATTCTAATATGAAAAATAATAATAAAAACTCATATACATGTGCGTTATGTAGAGCAGGAAGCGCACGTTACGTAAAATGGATTAATGCAGGAAGTCTTTTCCGTCTCTTTCATGTTTTGCATAACTGTACAAGAAGAATCGTTTGACTAATCCAGACTTTGACCATATTAGTGTTCTGCAGCTGAAATAAGATTCCCGTGTTCCTTATTTCACTAGGGTTGGTGGAAAAATAAGAATTTTTGGGTTTGTTTTTTGGTTTTTTTTTTTCAGGAATGTTTTCTTGTAAAGAGATACCGTAAAATGATTACTTTAAGGATAGGAAGAAGTGAAGCGAAATGATGGGTAAATAGTTCTTGTTTTCCAGCAAAGCTTAGCTCAGCTGGATACCTGAAAAGTCACCGAAGTGTTTAGGGGATGTCATAAACCCCATGACATTCTGACCCAAATGAGAACATTGCTTTTGATGGGTGAATCTTTTGATGGGAAGGAAAAAAAAAAAGAAAAATCCGCTCTGACCCGCTGCCTCCCCACAGTGCTCGGCACTCTCCAAGCTGAACGCGGAGGTGGCCTGCATCGCCGTGCACGAGGAGAGCGCCTTCGTGGTGGGCACCGAGAAGGGACGGGTCTTTCTCAGTGCCCGCAAGGAGCTGCAAGCCGACTTCCAGAAGTTTTGCAGTGAGTATCCGTGCCGGCGCGGTCTTCCCCTTGTGTCGAGCTTGGTTGTGCCAGCTGGAACCCTCACCGAGGGGCTGTGGTTTGGAGGGCAGCACGGCATGGTCCGTCTGTGGAGCTGAGTAGTGGTTAAATCCATGGAGAAAGTGGGTGCAGCCAGAGCCTCTCCTCTCCCATGGAGGGCATCGCACACCCCGGCTCTCCTCTCCAAAAGCATC
>WKFP01014351.1:846494-878468 GCA_011057875.1 Pterocles orientalis | reverse complement strand
AAGTGTTTAGGGGATGTCATAAACCCCATGACATTCTGACCCAAATGAGAACATTGCTTTTGATGGGTGAATCTTTTGATGGGAAGGAAAAAAAAAAAGAAAAATCCGCTCTGACCCGCTGCCTCCCCACAGTGCTCGGCACTCTCCAAGCTGAACGCGGAGGTGGCCTGCATCGCCGTGCACGAGGAGAGCGCCTTCGTGGTGGGCACCGAGAAGGGACGGGTCTTTCTCAGTGCCCGCAAGGAGCTGCAAGCCGACTTCCAGAAGTTTTGCAGTGAGTATCCGTGCCGGCGCGGTCTTCCCCTTGTGTCGAGCTTGGTTGTGCCAGCTGGAACCCTCACCGAGGGGCTGTGGTTTGGAGGGCAGCACGGCATGGTCCGTCTGTGGAGCTGAGTAGTGGTTAAATCCATGGAGAAAGTGGGTGCAGCCAGAGCCTCTCCTCTCCCATGGAGGGCATCGCACACCCCGGCTCTCCTCTCCAAAAGCATCCTGTGGCAATCCTGCTGGTGCACTGGAGCGGAGTTTCATAGAATCATGGAATGGTTTGGGTCAGAAGGGACCTTAAAGCCCATCCAGTGCCACCCCCTGCCATGGGCAGGGACACCTCCCACTAGCCCAGGTTGCCCAAAGCCTCATCCAGCCTGGCCTTGAACCCTCCAGGGATGGGGCATCCACAGCTTCTCTGGGCAACCTGGGCCACTGCCTCACCACCCACACAGGGAAAAACTTCCTCCTAATATCTCATCTCGATCTCCCCTCTTTCAGCTGAAAACCGTTCCCCGTCGTCCTATCCCTGCACCCCTGATCCAGAGCCCCCCCGTCTCTCCTGTAGCCCCCTTTCAGCACTGGAAGCTGCTCTAAGGTCTCCCCGGAGCCTTCTCTTCTCCAGGCTAGTCCTAGTGATCCCCCAGGAGTGGAGAGGCTTTCTTGGGCCAAGGGGTTTTTCCTGGTTTTGGAAAGACAGGGATGGATTTGGGAACTGGGAGCGTTGGTTGTGGAGCTGCTACTTTTTTTTGAGGGGTAACTGGTGAAGGGATGACTTGAGCAAGAGCCATGATCCCCCCGGTCTCGGATTGGGATCACTGGGTATTGCAGGGACGTGTGTGGCTGGTGGCAGCCCTGTGGTGCTGAGGCTGTCACCCAGCCCTCTGTGCTGGCTCTGTGCCCCTGCCACCCCTCCAAAAAGAGCCTGGTAAGGCAGGAGCCACTCTGTGTGTGGGGACCTGCATGTCTTGGACAGCATCATCCCCAGAGAGCCAACTGCTGCTTTCCCCGCTCGGGGCAGTACCTGGGACGGGATCTGGCTTTGGTGGTGCTGGGGACCCCAGACCTGGTGGGTCCCCAGATCTGGATCTGCTCACACATGCTGCCCACGGTGGGATGTCAGTGGAGAGAGAAACAACCCAGCTGTGTGTGCACACTCGTGGTGTCGATGGAAACCCTCTTGGTGCTGAATCCCTTGGAGAGGTGGCTCAGGGAGGGCTGGCTCTGGTGCAAGTGTCAGTGCTGTAGAGCTGCCAGGGTCGCTGCCTGCTGGGCTTCGTCGCTGCACGCACGTGGGGTAAGCTGGCACGGCTCCGAGGCTCCGCTCTGCCTCTCCGTCCTGCCCGCTGTGGGCAGCTCCCAGCCGGGAGAGCCGCCATTCCTTATCCTCTCCGTTGGTGTGTTAGGCTTTGCAGGACAGGAGGTGTTTCAGAGACGTTTCCTGTGTTCGTGGGTGACTCTGCCTTCCCTTCCCACCACCCACGAGAGGCAAGGAGGCACCGAGCAGCAGGGTGGCCAACAGGAGGAGCTCCCTCTTGTATATTAAATGCCAACTGTGTCTCCCTGGAGCTCACAGTATTGATGACCATCTGCAAATCTCACTTTAAAAAAAAAAAAAAAGAAAAAAAAATTATACACATCTATCCTGGTGGATGTCCTACTGCCGTGCCGGGGCAAGGTGCCCGACGTTAGATGCTGGTTCCCCTCTCCTTTGGTTTCATTTACACCTTTTGTCAAAAATGCAATGATCACGTCTGGCTGAAAGCACAAAATCTTGATGCTGGGTTTCGGGCAAAGCGGCTGATGCTGGAGACAGGGTGAAACGTGATAACTCTGTCTTGAATTATAAATGGCCCAGGCTCAACCCCGCTCCATAAAGCTCTTACAACTGGCACGCAGTGGAAAGCATCCCTGGAAGTGCCTCTGATTTATGGTCCAGCTGCCCCCTTAGAAAGGATCTGAAATAATCTAAAGCAGACATCGCTGGAAGATGTAAGAAGCCTCTCATCTCTCTGGGTGCACAGATCTCGTCTGAACGCCCTCCTTTATCTGAACCTGGGGCTCAGCCTTTCCTGGGCCTTTGGCAGTGGTCAGGATTGAGGTCACTGGAGGAGCATGAGCGCCCAGCCGGGAGCGAGAGCCGGTC
This sequence comes from Pterocles orientalis, assembly GCA_011057875.1. Classification (NCBI taxonomy): domain Eukaryota; kingdom Metazoa; phylum Chordata; class Aves; order Pterocliformes; family Pteroclidae; genus Pterocles; species Pterocles orientalis. The sequence continues at coordinate 876,058 of WKFP01014351.1, read as the reverse complement.
TGAGGAGGGTGTGGATGCAGACGCATTTCACCACCTTGGTAAAACACCCCAAAAAAAAGTTTCTCAGGATCCATTTTCCCATGCCATGGGAAGCATGTGGCCTTCCCAGGGGCTGCACAGTGTTGAATGGCTGTCCCCTTTCTTATGTCTCATTCTGGGGTACCCCACGTGACTCTTGTCCCCATCCCAGTGATGTCCCCGTGCGGGCTTTTCCCATGGGAGGCTTCCACGAGATCCTGTTTGAGCGCCCAGGCAGCATCCAGGGCCCATCATGGGCAGGAGCCTGTTGAGGATGATGAAGGAATTAGTCCTTTGCCACCGCAAATCATTTGTGAATGGCTTTGGGTAGGATGGCAGTAATGTACTCGTAGTGTTTAATTTTCTGTGCGTTTTGAGATGCAGGGAAGTCGTTGCCGAAGATATGCTTTATTTGAGGTTTAATGGGGGAAATTAGCAGGAAATAGCTGGTATTACCGAGCGGAGTGACGCTGAAGGGTAAAAAAGCCTCCAAGAAAGGCGGATTTTCTTTTCCGGAGAGATTGAAAGCTAAGCAGATAGAAAGCAGAGAAAAGCAATGCGCTGCCCAATTAATCACAACAGTTTCAGTGTGGCTGAGTGGGTAAAACCAGGGAAGGGGGGCACGCACAGAATGACCGATCCCCCTCCTGCCTGCACTGCCCACACTGCTGCCCATGCCAGCACCTTAACCCTGTGCGGCGGGGGCTGGTGGGTCCGTGGCGCTATCCGAGCCGGGGAGCTGGGGTGGGTGGGAGACCCAGAGCACCAGCCAGAGGATTTTGGCAACTCTGTGGGGGTTGTGAGGGGTCTGGTGCCTGTGGGACCATGTCTTGCCTGGGGTGTGATGGGCAGGGATATGTTCAGCCCTGGCTGAAGTTGGTGTAACCCGGCCGGTGGGTTCAGTCTCCTTGTAGCCGCTTGAAAATGTGTGTGACGTTGCCTGTGAGCCCCCTCCTCACCGCGTCGTCTCCTGTTTTCTCCCCACCCCGCAGGAGTCCAGCAGAGGAAGGAGCAGGACGCGGAGGTGCAGAAGAAGGCGAAGGAGTGTGGGCGAAGCATGCTCAGGGTCTCCCCGGACCAGGGATCAGACGTGTATCTCCTCAGGAAGATGGTAGAGGAAGTGTTTGATGTGCTTTATAGTAAGAACCTTCACGCTTCCATATGGGGATTTGGATAGCCCCCGGGGCTCGCTGAGCTGCCTGGCGCTGCCGCCGGATGCAGATTTTGGCCCCAGCCCGGCTCCCTGGAGCAGGCGGGGACGGCGTGGCGGGAGGTACTCCTGCGTAGGGTTAGCGTGGCATTGAGATGGGATCCAGCCACTGCTGCTTCGTTTTCCAGTGCCCCAAACTGGACAAAAAAAATCCCCCATGCTGGGGGGAGCATCCTCTCTCCTCCTGGCCAGGGGAAGCCTCTGCCGTGCCCAGAGTGTGATTTTCAAGCACACCTTTATCCCTGGCACCATGTCTAACAGCACGTTTTACAAGCACTGCGTTGGGGCTCTGCAAAGACTCTCTCACCTCTTTCCCTGGCATGTCTATTTAAAAAGAAAAAAAAAAAGATTTTTCTAGCAGACGGCCCTGCAGCCCTGGCTCCGAGAGACGAGCTGGTGCCGTTCCAGCACATGCATCATCCTCGGCAATAAAGCTTCTGCAATTAAAATGTAGATGACCATATGGCTGTTGATACGTAACCCGGTGGGTTGCAGAGCTCCCCCTGAGCCCAATCTGCGGAGGCTGGAGCGGTGGCAGCGCCTCCTTCTCGCTCGGGAGGTCCCCAGTGCAGCCCCCGCGGGGTGGCTGGAGGTAGCGGCTGTGCCCCCGATTCATCCCCCAGCAGGATGTCCGGGGCCGTGCTGGTCCGGGTAGGAAAAGTGAGGTTGCGTTGGGAGAATGGGGCCGCGAGCCCCAATATTCCCCTGTGCTGCTTGGCGGGTTGCGTTCGCCCAGTGTGATGCTTCAGGAGGGTACAGGCTGCGTGGCTGGACCTGCTGTAGCACCGGGTGTTTGGCTTTCCTGGGTGCAGCTCCCCATCGCCATTGGGGGAGTGCTCCCAGGGCCGTGGGGGGCTCCCCGAGCATGAAGCACAAGTGTTGCCCCTGTTTGTGTGCTGGGTTTGGGAACAGGGGTGGTTTGGAGGATAACGAGTGCTCCCACCAACCGCCCTGGGCTTGTACACAGTATTTACTGCTGCTGGCTGTCGTTCGACGCTCTCCTCAACAGTGCCTGCTGCGGGCTTCACGTGCAGGAAGAGGAGATGGCGTTCTTTCCCCCAGGGATGGACAGTCGCTGGAGTTTTCTGAAGCCACTTAAAGTGCTTGGAGGCAATATTCCCATTAACGGCAGTAATCAAATCAATCCATCAGGATGAGTTTGTGATGCTCTTCACCTTGTCGAGGTGCAGGGACCAGCTGGCTGGGTCCCTACCCCAGGGTGACCGGCATTGCCATGGCAGGAGGAGCCTGGGCATCCCTGGGCCCATGGGTTTGGCCCTGGCTTTGGGTGTAATTCTGGCATTGGGTGTAATTCTGCCATTGCTGCTGGTTCAGTAGGATCAGCTGTTTCCGTCTTACGGTGAAGAGCCTCCCCTAACTGAGTGGGGAAAAACACCGCAGGAGATAGTAGGTGCCCTGGGATAATCCTGTTCCCAGCACCAAGAGGACTGTCAGAAATTAACAGTTATCTTTCTGACGTTTTGGGGGTTTTTTCCTATCTTTTCAGTCACCTCCCATCAACAGGGATTGGAAACAAAAAGTCTTAGAAATGCTCAGAAAGAAAGATCGCGTATTCCCTCCAGAGCTGGGTAATCTCTGCACCAAGAGGATGACTGATTACCACCGCCTTCTATTAACCAGGCATTAATGATGATTATTGTCTCTCTTTAGCTAAACCAGGAGCCTCTGCACGGCAGCACAAGGCTCAGTGAAGGTCACTTTGACAGTAACGCATTCCCCATAACAATACGTTCAGGGAGTTATTGAGCGTTGGGTTGATAAGGAGCTGCTGTGGGCATCGGGAGCTTGTCCTCGTCACACAGATTGGTGATGGAGGGAGGTGGAAAGCTGTTAGAGCTGGCGCATCCGGGCAGGGAAACCGTCAGCTTACAGAAAGTGTACTCATGGCGTTGTGGTTCAAAGGGTCTTTTTGAAACTTCTGTTGTTGGCTTAATTAAAACATTATCCATCCCACTTTGAAGGAACCTTGATGGCTCGTGCAAGTCGCACGTCGTTAGTTATCACGCCTTCCTTCAAAAACATGTTGAAGAAATCACTTTTAATAAGGACTTGCTGACAGTGTCACAAGATTTCCCGGGTTTCAGTAAGATCTTTTGGTGTTTTTTTTTTTTTTCAAGAAGAGATTAAAAAGAAAAGGTTTTCAAGAAAATCCACACTGTAAAATCCCACAGCTATCTAAAGATCCCATGATCTCCTCTGCCTGCCCCTCAGCCTGGAGACGAAGGCACAGACACCTTGCCATGCAGCCAGATGTTCTGCATCTGGACGCTGCTTTGCCAGACAGCTCGCATTCCTGCCTGGCTGTTTCTTCTGCTTCATGCTTTCAGCTCCAGGTTATTGGTCTCAGTGACTTGGGTAGGTTTCCAGTCTAACTTTTTTGAGAGCAGCTGAAGGATTTTGACCATTCCTTTAAACCCTTCAGAGGCGGCTAGTTTTCTGGGGGTGTTTTGCCTGGAGAACACAATAAGCATCCCCGGTTTGGGCACGTGGGCTCTTTAGCTGGTTTAGAAAATCTCTGTATAGCTGCGATGCTCGCTGGTTGTCTTCTGCTGCTGGGGAAGGGAAAGCAGTTTGTTCCTGACTCCTTGGGGAGGTTTTGGTGTCAGAGGTCCAACGGAGCCAGCCCCATGCAGTGGGGACACGGGGGGCTCTGTGGCCATCATCAAGGGGAGTGGGTGAGATTTCTGGGCTGTTAGAGGCGATTGCGCAGTCAAATGTGTCGATGTTTGTGGGCCTGCGAATGGTGGGATGGAGGGAAACTGTACTTTCCATTCTTCCAGGTGGTAAAATAAGAAAACCCACTGAAAAGTCAGGTTCCCAGAATATCTCAGTAAACGCGAGATAAAAATCATCGTGAGCCCTTCAGCTTCTTGTATCAGCTCTGGGCTCCCTCCTGCCACGCCGGCAGCCACAGCCCTCGCTGGCACACGGCCGGGTGCTCCTGGAGGCGTGGGCTTGTGCCAAGTGACCCCAACCGAGGATTTCACTGTGCAACCTGAAAGATGAGATAGCTGCTTATTGGCTTTTGTGAGCTTTTTATTAATTAGCGCTTGTAGAAAGGGCTTGGAGAGCCTTGCATGCTAAGTGCAGAGGTAGGAAGTGGTTTTTTTCTCGCAACGTTTCCATTGGGATCTCTTGCTCTTGCATTTACTCCTCCAGCCCGGCTCGGCCGTGGTCGGGGGCACAGGGCTGTCTGTCGGTGTGTAACTCTGCCCCCTCCCCAGGTGAAGCCATGGGGAAGAGCAGCGTGGTCCCTTTGCCGTACGAGAGGTTCCTGAAAGAGCCGGGCTCGTTGGCGGTGGCTGGCTTGCCCGAGGGGATCAGCTTTAAGAAACCCATGGAGTATGATGTGAAGTCCCTGATGGCCATCCTAGAGCACAGCCACAGCATCCGTTTCAGGCTAAAAAGGTAATTTTGGGGATCCCCAAGGGGTGGGAGGGCAACAAGCCCTGCGGATGGTGACTCCTGTAATGCTGGCGGATGGCAGAGATTTCATGCAGAGCAGGCAGGAGGGTCCCTTCTGTGTCCCACCTTCTCCCCCAGACCCACAAACCTGGGTCCAGCAGCACCAAACCCAGCCTTGAACACATCCATTGATGTCAAGTGGCTTGAGACCATATTGGACTTGTTCCTATAATAGGAGCGTGTAAACGTGCTCGTTAACCGCATCGCTTTCTGTGTCTCCGCCACAATTTCCGCTGCGGTAAGCTAAGTGCTTTTCTGTCTCCAGAGAGATTGCCAGTGTAAATGCTGCAAGCTTCTTCCGAGGCTGAAATGGGGGTTTTAACACCAGATAAGGAGAGAGGTGGGGGATCTGTGGTGGGACAAGCTCCCCATTTTGGCCACGTTTTTGCAAGGGGTTCGTCGGTTTTGGGTGCGTTTCCTCTGCGTTTGTCTGGCTGGCAGGAGTTCAGATCCATTCAGAGAAATGCTGAGTGCTACCAAATACCTCCTCAGAAGGCTCGGCACTTCTGGAAAATCAGGCTGAGACAGCTAAAAGTAGGACATGCAGAATTCGAGCCGTCTGTGAGCTCGTGGCTGCCTGTCTCGTGTGAAGCGTCCTTGGTCTGAGGACATGGGGCTGGCTGAGGTCCCCCCTGAGTGTGCCGTGGGTCCTGGGGGCTGGGACAGGCAATGGAGTCGCGTGGTTCTGGTCACACAATGGTTTTACTCCTTAAACACACCGGGCTGTGGAGCTAGGTAGCTTTGCCCTAGCTAATGGAAACATTTTCATAGGATCATAGGATCACAGAATGGTTTGGGTTGGAAGGGACCTTAGAGATCACCCAGTCCCACCAGGCAGGGACACCTCCCACTAGCCCAGGTTGCCCAAAGCCTCATCCAGCCTGGCCTTGAACCCCTCCAGGGATGGGGCATCCACAGCTTCTCTGGGCAACCTGGGCCACTGCCTCACCCCCCGCACAGGAAAGAATTTCCATCCCAATATCTCATCTCAATCTCCCCTCTTCCAGTTTAAATCTATTACACCCTATCCTGTCGCTTTTGAACTACTCTCAGACAAACCTGCTCCACTGAAAGAAGAAGAAGGCGGTGCAGGTGCCTGGAGAAGCTGGAGGAGGCTGGGTGATGGCTGGAATTCCCGAAACAGAGCCCGGCAGCCCAGTGCAGCCTGTCCCAGCTTCGGGCACAGCTTTCCTTCCCCCTCCACATCCCTGTCCTGTCTTAGCAGAGCCATGGACCTGAAGGAACCTGTTTTTCCCTCCTCTTCTCCCTTCTCTCAGGCCGGCGGAGGAGCCCAGCCGAGAGCCCAACCCCAGCATCGACCTGACTTGTCCCTCCCTGGCCTCCAAGGGCGGCCGCGACTCCGGTGCCAACGGTCCCATGGCCAAACCCTCCAGCCAGGATGTCCCCTCCGCCGTTGCCGTCACCAACTTCTTATACGGCGTCTCGCTGCCCACCCAGATTGCTGTCGACCTGAAGCAAGAGGTGTCCCCTGGCCTGCCTGGGCCCAAGGCGGCGGGCGAGGCGAAGGTGCCTTCCTCCTCGCAGGAGTACAGCGACTGCTGCGGTAATCGCCTGGAGTGCGCTCTCGGGCGAGGGCCTGCTGCCGAGCCCACCCCCGGCACTGACGGAGGACAGGCCCGGTGGTTTTGGCCGTCCTCAGGTGAAAGATCAGCGCAAAGCTTGGCCTGTGTGGAGATGGCAGGCACCCCCCCTTCCCGCCATGTTGCCCTGCCCCAGCCCTCTCCTCTGGGGTGCTGACGGGGCGTGCCTCCATTTTTGCCCTGAAACATCTGGTGCTGCTCCACAAAGAGCCCCGGGGGGAACGATGGGGGCTCAGTCTGGCCAGGACCCCCCCGGGCTGTCACAGGCTGGGGTGGATGGTGGAGAGCCGGCGGGGTCAGGTCAGCGTCGCCGGCAGGGGACAGCACGTGGGGGCTTGTTGGGGTGCCCGGAGCATCGGTCAGGCTCTCATCAGCCCTTTCTCCTTGTCTCCCCTCTTGTCCAGGACAGAAATCATCGGTCTCCGGAGGTCCCCTCATCCAGAACGTGCACTCGTCCAAGCGCATCCTCTTCTCCATTGTCCATGACAAGACAGGTCCGTGTCCCACTTGGGTGTTGGAGGTGGCCGGCAGCCACCTCTTAGGGAAAGGTTTCCCCCTATCCCCATCTCTCCCCGGTGTCTCCTGGCCATCTCCATCCTCTGCAGGGACCCGGCAGCGCTGGAGGTGCTGCAGCAGGGGATTTTTTCGCTTTACTTGCTGCAACATCTCAGCATCACAGCTGAGACCTTCAGCCCTATTCAGGTCCATCCCTGTCACCTCCACAACACTTGGTCCTCAAGCGCTGCCGGCCAGCTGGGAAATCCCATTCCCACTTCGTCTGTGGGAAGCTAAGGCATGGCTTCGGGTGAGGCTGTTTGCCCAACACCCACCGAAAGCTTGGCATTATCTCCAAATATCTGAAACCTGCTAACTGGGCGTGATTCTGCAGTGATGCCCGGGGGCTCAGCAATGGGGAGGAGACTTTGCCATTTCCCCACCTCCAGCCCACCCAAGGGAAATGCAACCGAAAAGTTCCGACCTGTTTCCATCAAACCCCTCACCTTCGTGCCTTAATAAAAAAAAGAAAAAAATATGGGTGGAAAAGTTGGAAAAGAGGAGGAGATGAAAAAACTCCTCTGTGAAATGGCCGTGCCTTTCAAAGGTTCGTTTCAGGTTGAGTTTGCTCTGTCCCGGAGGGTCTTTCATTTCAGGGTTGAGAAGTTTTATGGGGTCATTTCTTAGGAATCTGCTTTGCACATGCATGGCTGCAGAGGAGGTTGCTTGGGGCTGGGGCTGGGGAAGCCCAGACCTTATCTGCCAGCCTGGCAGAATCCACTTAGGAAGAGGAAAATCATTATTTTTTAAAGAAGCAAAATCTTGTTCCTGCTTTCCAGCGCTTTGCGCGAGAAAAAGTGCATCTGCTGTGTATGAACCATATGGAAGTTCCTTATTTCTTATATTTTGTTTTGATAGATAAGTGGGACAGTTTTATAAAAGAAACTGAAGATATCAACACCCTTAGGGAGTGCGTGCAAATTCTGTTTAACAGCAGATATGGTGAGTAGGAGTTAATATCCCATTATGCATCTGCAGTGCTTGTGGTTTGCATATCATTATACAGCAATCATTTTTGTTCCCTAACACAGCAGCAGAAGCCATATGCTAGAGCTCCCTTCTCTTCCGAACACATTTAGCCCAGCAGCTCCCAGTCTCTGGGTGTCTGCTGAAGGTTATGTCAATATTTCCATTTGGAGCCCCACTCACCATCGAGGAATTTATAACTGGGCTGTAAAACGGTGTGGCATGCCGGGTCAGAGCACCCGGGCGCCGGTGGCGCTTACGGGCAAGGGGGAGCGGAGGCATGTGGCCGCTTTAAATTAATGCGGCAGGGAAAAAAGGAGGTGGTTGTTATTGCAGCTGCTTTTTTTTTCCACCTGCATCTTTGGTGTTCCCCTTACTGCAGACAGTGATTTTGGGTTAGATTCTGGGCATTTGTGCATCTGTGAACTCAGAAAAGTGCTCAGGAATGGGCTGATGGACTAGAGTCACCAGTACTGTCCTCATCAGGCTGCGTAATTCGTGAGTTATCGAGATGGGCTATAGATATGTGTCGTGCAACTCGTGAGTTATGTATGGGCTGTAGGTGAGCTCTGTAATTTATAATCTCTATATGTGCTGTGCAGGTCATGAGCTATATAGCTCAGCGACCTGCTGTGGTCACGGGGAGGTTGGGGCTGGCACATGGATCAGCTTGCCCCTGGTTTGAGCAATGCAGGATGCTTTGGGGGTTTTCATAGAATCATGGAATGGTTTGGGTTGGAAGGGATCTTATCATCCAGTGCCACGCCCTGCCATGGGCAGGGACACCTCCCACTAGCCCAGGTTGCCCAAAGCCTCATCCAGCCTGGCTTTGAACCCCTCCAGGGATGGGGCATCCACAGCTTCTTTTGGAGGACACCATTAGCTGTGTTTGCGGCTGCACTGTCTCCCTGTTGTCCCATCTCCCATCGGCCTGCGGCTCCTGGGGCTCACCTTCTGGGACAAGCAAAGGAGAAGAGGGCAGGAGGCACTCACTCTGATTGAGTTCAAGCCTTTACACCTTCAATTTATCAGCTGGAAAAGGAAAAGCACGTGTTTAAGTGAAAACCATGCGCTCACCTTGCAGCTGAAGCCTTGGGGTTAGACCACATGGTCCCCGTCCCCTACCGGAAGATCGCCTGCGACCCCGAGGCGGTGGAGATCATCGGCATCCCCGACAAAATACCCTTCAAACGGCCTTGCACCTACGGCGTCCCCAAACTCAAGCGGATATTGGAGGAGAGGCACAACATCCATTTTGTCATCAAAAGGTGGGTGGCGAGGAGGGCAAGGGGGGTCTGCACGGTCTTGAGGGGGCTCAGGGATTTCAGCTCTGTTCCCTCTGTGCTCACAAGGGTTGGTTTGTTTTACCCTTTTTTATTCCCCCCCCGGATCCCGTTTTCCATCTCTCTTTCCCTTTTTTGCGAGGATGTGGCAAGGCTGACTACACCACGGTCACCCTTGCCCCCCCCAGTGTGTTGTAAGCATTTTGGGTGGTGATGGGACCCTCTGATTGTGGCACAACTCTCTCCAGTGGCATTTGGTGGGTGGGAGGAGGAACATCCATATTCACGCTGCACGGGGATTCCCCTCCACCTTGTTTTGCGGTGATCGCTTCTGGACATCCCATATGTACGCTGATGAGGATGCATCACCTCTGGGCAGGGTGTTGTGTCTCGGTGTCTGCGTTTACACCGGCGTAGGAGGAGTGGACGCTTTCCCGGTTATCTCTGTGCCGTGCAACCCCTCCTGGCTTCTCCATCAGGAAAATCTGCTTTGTAATATATTTATTTATTCGCTCCCTGCCTGTGCAGCGCTTGTGTTGTTCCCCTGCTAGAGGTGTGAAACTGCGGTGTAGAAAACCGCCAGATAAGGCTCCCAAGGCGGCGAAAATCACCAACATCGGCAGGACTTGGGCATCCTAAAAGGAATTAGCTTTCCAGATGCTGAGCAGTGGAAGAGCCGCTTTGTCCCACACTGTTCGGGCTGTGCTGGGCTGGATCAGGCCCTGGGACATGCCCCTGGACACGGCTGGCACCAAAATATGATATTCAGGAGGCGGGTGATGTCTGGTCAGTGGTCTACGTCATTACGTCATGAAGTGAAGGTCCAGCTTTTTTGGTCAAGCCAGCCTGTAGCAGCCTTATTTAATAAGTTAATTAAATGAAGCGAATGACTTATAAGCAGATTTAAAGGTGCTTTAGTTACAAAGCATATGCTGAGAGATTGCTTGGTTGCACAACAGGCTAAAAGGCTTTTTTTTTGTGTGTGAAAAATTCATTCCCTTTTTTTAGGGAATGAATTAAATTAGTATTTTGACTTGGTTTAATGCTGTTCATTAATAAAATTCAGTCATTAGAAGCTCCTATTTCTAATCCCTTTTTTTTTCCTTTCCTTCTAGGATGTTTGATGAGAGAATTTTTACAGGTACGTTCTCCATGTCCTTTGATTTATTGCTCACAAAATTGAAAGATTATCCAGAGAAGCAGAGTTGAAATCGTGTCACCTGTAAGCAGCAAAAGCACAAGACGTGCAATTATGCTCAGTGAGAAGAAGCCTTGTCTGTGCCTTACACCCAGGCGCGATGAGATTGCCTTTGCCCGGGATCGGTGCACACTCTGTGAGCCCCTTAAATAGTGTTTTGAAGGTTTAAGCGAGAAATCCCTGGTGCAAGAGGCTGGGCTGGCCCCTGTGCCAGGCTGAGCTGCGGCTCCAGGCAGCGCACGGCATGTTTCTGTGCTCTCCGGAGGAAGAAAAATCACTGCTGGGTTCCTCACTGGGAAATTATTTTTTTTCTTTTTGGCTGGGAAGCGCTAACATCATCCAGCCACTGACTGTTTTTAAAAGAAGAACAACAAAAATCAATTTTTTCAGCGACAAAACCCTAAGAGGGGGGTTTCTTTGGCTTTCTTTGGCTTGTGTTTTTGGTTTGGGCTGAAGAAGCCATGCTATTTCTTGGCAAATAAAAGGAGACAGGTAGTGGTAGGGTCTGACCCAACCCTTGCTCCAGCAGCTGCCCCCGTCCCACCACCCTGCTACCCACCTGAATTATGCCGTTGCACCCCCATTTGTCACCACCCAGCCTCGCTCCCGGCTCGCCTGGGCTTGGCTCGCAAGTGAAGACGTGTTTTGGGGTTGTTGTGGTTTTTTTTTTTTCCCAAGCTGCCAACTCCACACACTGGCGGCTTTCCAGACACCTTCTCCTCTGACACCTCCACCAGCCAAATTAACCCCTGTGGCCCCACGACAGCCCCGGGGGTGCTCCATGGGGACGATGATGCCCAAAGGACATCTCCAGCAGAGCCTGGAGGGGGTCCCACCTTCATGGGACAGGTTTCTTTGCCTCCATCCCCATTAATAACTTTATTTTTTTCTCAAGAAAAGTATTTTTTAAGCTCTAACCCACCTTCATGGGATGGGTTCCTTTGTCTCCAGCCCCATTAATGACCTTTTTTCTCAAGAAAAGGACTTTTCAAGCTCCAATCTACCCCGAAGGGATGGAGCACTGAACGTGTCTTGGGACGCATGGATTTTATTGCAAATCCATTATGGTTGCATGGTGTCTGGGGGGAGGCAGCGCCTGTCTGTACATTAAGAGCTGCTGATGGAAAGCACCGTGCGACAAGCATGGGGGTTACATGGCAGCAGGGTGCAGGTGGAAATGGGGTCCAGCAGGACCGGGGTGGGTGGCAATTCCCCCTCCCCTGCCTGGTCCCTGCAGGGCTGCCAGAAGCCAAACACACGAAACCTGGCTTTTTGTGATGCGCGTCAGCACATCTGACTGTGCAAAAAAAAGAAAAAAAAAAAAAAAAAAAAAAAGATGACATCTGCTGAGTCAGGAGGTGCCATTTTTGCAAAGACACTATTTTCCGAGCGGAGCTGTATTTTAAATTGCCGACTGCAAAGTATCCCAATGCTTCCCTGTACAGTTTTGCTCACCCTTTAATTAAAATACCCACCACTGCTAGGAAACCTATTTTTGCTACTCCCTTGGGTAGCAGCTTCAGGCAGGCTTTGCTGCTGCGAGAACAAGATTTGGTCCATAGAAAGCACAAATTAAAAGGAGCCTTTTGGCCTGTCAGGAGATAAATAGTGTCTTTAAGGCTCTCTATTGCTCCTGGTCCCATTGCCAGAGCCCTGCCCTTCCTTGCAGGCTGGAGCTGAAGGGAGAAAGGCTTCGTGTTCCCACGGCTGGGATGTGTTTTGGAAGGGTGGGGTTGTCGCGATGGCACTTTGAGACCAGAGAAGGGCCTTTGGCAGCAGCTATTTGACAAGACACCTACGTGGTTTCTGCAGCCTCGTGGTGTAATTTCATTCCCTCCTTCCCCCAGCACGGGTCCTTCAGCTCTTCACTTACCTTCCCCACTTTTCATTTCCTCCCCTGCCTTCAGATCACTCTTTTCATCTCCAAGGTCATTGCTGAGGTTTTGTTTCGGCTCTTTTCAGGTTGCTGAGGAACAGAGAAGGGAGGGAGGAGGTTTTTCATGGTGACAGGATGCTTTTGTCCTCCTCTGCGGTGCTGCAGCAAAGGTTTCTCCTGCAGCGTGCTGCGCTCGGAGCTGCAGGATGGGGCTCCCTGGGGCACTGCTGCTCGGGCTTTGCTGGGCTCCTGGCCCCTCCCTCGGGTCAGGGCTGTCCCTGCTTTGGGGCTTGCTCCTGCAGCACTGGTCCATGGCCCTGGCCATGCCTGGGCTTCCTGACCCTGGTCCCCACCTCTCGGCACCCTGTCCCAACAGCCAGCCCTTGCCGGAGATGCTCCATCCCTGGCAGGGCTTCCCAGCACACACTTAGTTATGCAGAGGTTTAAGCAAAAGTTTTGTGATTATTTTAACATGTAAACCTGATTAAATCCGTACCCTTCTCTTTATAAGCAGGTGATGATTGATAACCTGTCCCCAGTCCCCACCTCAGCTCTGGGATGGGGGAAAGTGAAGGTGGAAAAATGCATCGCTGGCATCTCTGGTTGCTAATTCTGGTTTTTGCTTTTCCTTCCAAACATGCTCTGTGTACCTGGCACCAGGAAGCAAATTTACCAAAGATCCAACTAAGCTGGAGCCCTCTAGCCCCCCTGGAGAGATCTCCCCCGAGCCACACCGTGGGGCTGTGCTGGACCTGGCTGGGACCTCTCAGGTCAACAGCAGGTAAGTGGCACCTCTGTTCCCTGGCCACCACCAAGTGACATCCCTCGGAGAGTTATTTTGGGGGCACTAAGATGCTCAGCAGGTTATTGCTGTGCCGCTGGAAGGATCTTGCTTTCCTGCCTCCCTAAAAACCCCCTGCGATGGTACAGGAGGAGGCCAAGCACCCCCAGCCTTTTGCGAGCCAAAATAGCAAAGTTTGGACTCATTGATTTTGTACGAAGCTGATGAAATCGGGGCCATGCCTGGGCAGGCTGGAATTATCTGCAGGAGCGATCTCCGGTGTTAAAGCATGGCCCAAGGATTCACTCTCTGCCAGCACCGTAACACAACATCCTGCTAATGAAGCTTTACTTCTTTATAAAGCTCGCAGGGAGACTAATAGTGGATTAACAGATGTTTTAATAAAGGTGTTACCGAGTTCAGCAGGGCAGGAGGCTTTTTACGAGAGTACCTGTTTCTGGTACAACGTGCCACGAGCTAGATGGGTCTGTAACACGCTGCCAGCGCCTGTGGAGCATGCAGCACTGCTTTCCAGCCCACGCTGGGAGATCCCAGGAGGTATTTTTCTCTGTATAGCTCCAGTTGCCTTCATTTTTGCTTTGGCTGGTCAGAAGCAAGGTCGTATTTAGCCCCAACGTTTACCTTTAAAATAATTTTAAAAGAAAGAAAGCAGGGCAGCAGTATTAGCAGCTGTGCTACAGGGTGAGGAGCCTTTTCCCAGCCTTGCCTCACGCGGCTGGCTTGGTCATGGATAGATTGACAAGTGCTCCTCAGCCTCTCCAGCACAGAATTTTACCACCCGGCGCTGACACCTCCGCCAGCTGGGGCTGCAGACCCTGCTATAGCCGGGATGGGAGATGGGGTAACTTGTCCCTGTCTCCTCCATGGCATCTGTTGGGTTCCCCTCCTTTCTTGGCTCTTTGTTAACATGAATCTGCAACAGGTTGGAGTCTCCGCCGGTTCTCCTCCAGCCCTCTGGGTATCTCCAGCTTCCAAGGAGGCTTTGGCGATGGTTCTACCCCACACGATTGGGGTGGCCCTTACACGACTTTTCTGCCCCACTGCTGCGGGACACCAACCGTGTCCCCTCCCAGCCTTTATTTTGCTAAATGGAGCACACCAAATTCTTCTTGTCCTCTCCTCTGCCAGGGATGGGGTGCTCGGAGCACCCCGTGGGTGTCACTCATGCCCCATGCCATGCCAGGGTGATGTTGTCTGCGCTTTGCAGGCACCATCCCTGCTTCCTTGCACCATGGCATGTGAGAGCTGCCAGGATGAGATGAGCTGTGCTGGAGCTCTGCCGAGAGAGGTGACTCCTCACTTATGTGGCTTCACCGTAAATGGTTGTAGTGAAGAAGAATCAACCGTGGGCATGGAAAGGATGATCAGGGGTGGCTGGGTTGGCTTGCCTGGACCAGCTCTCTGTGGCTACCCCTAAACGCTGTGCTGGTGACACAGGGCCATGGCAGCGTGGCCGCTCTGGCTGCTCCGGGACTGGCTGAGTCCCTCCAGCACCTCTCAGCAGCAGCCAGCGCAGCACGCTGGGCGAGTCAGCCCTCTCCAACCATTTACAGCGGGTTGGGGGAGTCCCACCCCACCAGTGCCTGTTTCTCTTCTCAGTGATGAAGGGACTTGGGTTGAGAGCCTCAGCGATGGGAATTCAGCTGGGCTGGGTCCAGGTTTGAGGTGCTTCACTGGTGTTATGAGGAATTAAATCTCCAGGATCCTTACGTAGGACTGAGCCACAAAACCATCCTTCAGCTGTTATTTGCTCTCTGCACCTTGCTGAATCGCTCCGTGTCTGGAGGCAGTTAGACTTGGGGAGCAGCAGAGCATCCGCTGCGTGCTGGATGCCAGGGGAAACAGGGATGCTTCAGGTACCGCTGGCCTCTGAGCACGCTGTGGGGCTTCTTGTTTTCCCCTTCATTTGTTAACATTTGCAATTAGGACACTTTTAATTTTTGCAACAGGGGATCCCGCTGTGTGGTTAAATTGGTGTGACTGGAAACAAGGAGGTGGAAGGATGGGATATTAGGGATGCCGAGCTGATTTCTGCAAAGCAATAGGTAGAAAACCAGCCCCTGTGTGTCTGGGGGAGCGTACCAGTGGGGCGGGAGCTGATGTTTGAGGCTCATGGTCCCTGGACAGCCCTTGCTGATGCTCCACCATCCCCGTCTCACCCACTGCACTCCAGCTGTGGGCCAGGTAGAGGTTGTACAGTGCAGGAAAACCACTGTAGAAGACCCTACGAGGGAAAAAGAGGGTTTTCAGGGGTGGTTTGTACCCAGCCCGATTCAGATCACCCTCCCTGGGGCGGTGCTGTGATGTGGACCATACTGGGATGGGCTGGGCTGACCAGTGGGTCTAGCACAACCTACCCACCATCCTGGGGTCACTTTCCAGTTTCTCCTAGCTGTGTGTATATATATGCACCTTGTTCTTAATTTACGCAGTGTACGTGCATATTGAGTCGGGCCACGGCCCCCAGGGTTCCTGTGCACCTCTGGTTGCAAAAGGAATCGTGAACTGCAGCGGTGGTGCACAGGGGAAAACTTACATCCCCCCAGAATCTCCCAGTGCATTAGGAACATCTATCTGCAGGGAAAAATATGTGTGTATTCAAATCCCACCCTGTTCTTCCTGCAAACGAGGAACCTCTGTTCCCTGGTAGGGGCAGGGCATTTCCAGTTCCCGGGAAAGGGCAGCACCAGGTGCTCCACGGAGAAGGGCTGCATCCCATGGGGTGTAACGCACTCCCCAGGAAAGCCCTCCTCCGAAATTTCCCTAGGGAAAGGTTGACTTTGACCTGAAGTGGGAGAGTTGAAAACCCTTCCCGAGGCTCCTGGGTAATATATAAGGTCCTTTTTAGACCAGAGATGCTTTTTACCCACACGGCATTTAGGAAGAACATTTCAAGAGCACTCCTGGCTTCCTTCGCATCGTCCGTAGTTTGTTCTGCTGACGCTGCTGAGTGGATTTAGGTGAGCGAGAAGTGCTTTTGAGCATCCCCCCCTGAGCCAACAGGGATGCAGCGCTGGCTCAGAAGGGTTTTCCTTCCTCCTGAAGGACCAGCGTGCGTTTTCCAGTGCCGGTCCTTGGCTCCTTGGCTGCCAAAGCACCGTGGTTGGTTTTGTTTAAGAGAGACAGAAAGCGAACGCCTCCTGAGAATGCAAAGTAATCTCATTTGGATGCTGAACACCTTGGGTAAATTCCTGAGTATGCAAAGTTAGCTGTAGACACAAGTTTGGGATAGTGCCCAGTTTTCAGGGGAAAAAAGCTTTGAGCAGAATAAATATTTACCAAATCAATTGACTTTTTTGCCTTTTTCCCTATTTGCTTTAGCTCCACGAGCAACCACATTGTAATGATGCTTTATGCACTGCTGTCTGCCGCAGAGGGATGGAGGCAAAGAGGTTTTGAGCTTAAAGTCCTTCTTGCTTCCAGGAGATCTCTCTGCTGCGGTTACATCCATCGATGGCTGGAGCCCAAGCTGCCATCAGCAGTGGTGCAGAACTGGGGAGGGTTTGGGAGCAGGGCTTCTTTGCAGAGAAACCCCCAGAGCTTTTCCTTGCAGCCACGGATGTCGTGCCACTGCTGGGACCATGGGTGCAGTGTCCCCAGGGACCCCTCTGCAGCCCTGGCATCGTGTGGGGCTGCGGAGTTTCTGCCTTCTGCCAGGATCAGTCCTTTTAAGTTTTAAGGGTTTTTTTGGGGATTTTAAGCTTTTTGTTTGATTGCTCCATGACCACCTCTCTTGTCTGCCTTTCTCTTCCAGGTCTGAGAAGTGTGGTGTTTCTGAAAGCTGTGAACCAGGTGAGGAATTGTTCATTTTCTCCTGCAAAATAGTGATGATGAGGGGGACACTGAAGAAGCTGCCTGTAAAGTAACTCGGATGTGTGGCACCAGTTCCCTGGTTGCCCCACAGAGCAGCTTTCTCAGGATTTTATCCCCATTCAGTAGCTGCAGAGATGAAGGGTCTTACCCTGTGAGCCTCCAGCTGGGTCCCAAAAATGCATAAATTAAAATAACGAGACTTAAGCACATCTTTAAAAAGTGGTGCTTGAATTCCTTTCTCCCTGAAAGCTGTCACTATTGGGTCACCGAGAAATCAGTGGCATCGGTGCTCTGAGCACCACCAACAAGAAGGAAATCACAGAAGTCCTCGCCAGCCACGGTTGCCCTACCTGTGTTGGTGGTGGGCAAATGCGGCATTACTGGTTCCAGCTGGCGATTTACCTGTCCTTGTCTTTCCCTGGTAGGTACCTCAGGAGAGCTGGGTGGGATCAGGCAGATCAAAATTGAGCCGGACGAGCTGGACATCATCCAGATCACCGTGCCAGGTAGGCGCTGGGGTACCGGCTGCGTCGTTTCTCAGCATTTTGCTGGGTCAAGAGGCGTTTGTGGGTTATCACCCAGCATGGAAGGTCCCCCGTTGCCCATGTGCTGGTCTTTCTTCCCTGAAAGTCATTTTAAGGGGCATATTGGGAATGAGCTGGTTTCCTGGAGGTTGTGGAGGGTGTTTTTAGGGCTCTTTTTTGTTTTTCTCTCTCTCTCTCCTTCATTGCTTTTCTATCTTGGCAGCAAGCCTGGTTTTCTGCTTTCCGTCATGGGTGGGCTTGGAGGATCCCAGGTGTCTGGGTGCTGGCCTCTTCTCTAGAGCAACAAGCGATAGGACAAGAGGAAACAGCCTCAGGTTGCGCCAGGGGAGATTTAGGCTGGATATTAGAAAAAATTTCTTCACTGAAAGAGTGATCAGGCATTGGAACAGGCTGCCCAGGGAAGTGGTGGAGTCACCAACCCTGGGGGGGTTCAAGAAACGTGTCGATGTGGTGCTTCGGGAAATGGTTCAGTGGGTTGGGTGGTGTTGGGTTGATGGTTGGACTTGATGATCCTTGAGGTCTTTTCCAACCTCCATGATTCTATGATTCTATGACTGAGCACAGGATGCTTTTGATGAGGTCCTTTAGTTTAGAAAAACCACCTGAAGAGTTCATAAGACAGGTTTAATATTAAGCACGTGCTGAAAACGTGTTGGAATTGGTGATGCTGATGCGTTTCCCCACATTTCTGCCCGGCGAGGTTGGTGGTGAGGGAGATGAGCAGTTGTGTGCTCAAGGGGCAGCTTGGAGAGTTGTTTTCCAGTTACCTGACCTGGTCAGCACAGCAAATGGTAGGATGATCCTCGGGGTTTAGTGAGTGGATGGTTAGCACTTTGCATTTTCCGTGTGCTTTACAAACATTAATTAATAATCTCACCAGAACGAGGGCAGCAACAGGACTCCCAGCGTGCCTGAGGGCGAGCGATGCTGGGGACAGCAGTGACACCCGGCCTCGCTGCACTGCTGTGATCTGTCTTGCACCCAAATCGTAGCGGTCCCCTTAGTACGGTGATATCTGGGGAGTCGCTCCAGGATTATCACACTGAACGTATGGTTAATATAGGGGAAGGAGAATGAACAAGGTATAGTGGCAGATCAAACATTTTAATTTTCGATTTGGCAGCTAATGGAAGAGAAGAAAGTTAATCCATGGCGAGCTGGCGGTGCAAGTGAGGAGGAGGTGTTATCACTTCTCCAGTGCCGGGCAGATCACACTTCCAAGTCCAGAGTCCGTCATTTGAAGATCGAGTTCAATCAGAGGGAGTAGAGCCAAGAGCAGGGAGGAGGATTAGTAGAAAAGAGGTGTTCACCTACAGGGAGAAATTGATGAAATTTGGATTATTTATCCTGTGAGGTGATGATTAAGAAGTGACCTGATAGAAGTATTTAAACTGGCTGAAGGTTTATTTAAAGCTAAATTTGGATAGTGCTTTGAGGGTGTTGGAGAGACCAGCATTAAGGGAGACAGGTTTAAATGAAGAGGGCATATGGGTTACGTAAGGGGAACCCAAGGAGGTTAGATTTTGGGGAGGGAGGCAGTGTTAGTGGAATAGTTTTCCTATGGTGGAGTGGCTCAGTCAAGCAGCATTAACTTCTTAGCTCAGAATTGAGTGTCTAGATGGAATTACGCCAAGTAAATAATATTGAACTATTTTTGCTCTTCACCTTCTGTGGAGGTTAGGAAGAAACATTTGCTCTTTTCCTTGGGCTGAGAGGTCGGGTGTGTTTCAGGGACGAGCTCCAGGTGGTCCCAGGGTAGAAAAAGGCACCTGCACCCCCAGAGCAGCTCCTGGTGTGGGGCTGTGATCTGTGGGGCTCCTGGGAGCGGGGAGCCCTTCGCTCAGCCCTTGCTGATGGGCCAGGACCCTCTGAACCCTGTTTTGGGGATGGTGCCCCCCAGCATCAAAACCAAAGGCTGCCCGTGGGGTTTTGTCCACAGACCGATCGCCCGGTTCGGATGAGATGCATGACCCGGTGCCCACGCACATGGCCTCGGAGGAGCCGAACTACATCCTCGAAACGGTCGCAGGTACCAGAACTGAAGCATCCAGGAGACTGCGTGGGGGCATGGGAGTGTGTGTGTGTCAGAAATGAGAAAATACCATTTATGAGCCAAGGTGATGGAGTAGGGACCCAATTCCAGAGTCATGGCCTCAATCAGGCCAGCTGGGAGCTCTGACAGCCAAACTGGTGGCTTTTTGCAGCACTGCCACTCCTTCCCAGTCTCCCTCCAGCTCCAGCTCACTGCAAACCCTGGCTCCTCTGCCTGGCTCTGACTGGGATTGAGCTGGGGGATTTGTGCCGGCACTGTGGCTCCTGCCAGGAGCTGGGTCTCACCTCTGCTGGGCGGCCCCCGCCGAAGGGCGGGCAGACCTCTTGGGTGTAGGTGATGGGTGTATTCTGCTGATGCAGCTCCTGGCGTGATGCTGCCAGCCCGAGCCTGCACTGGGACGTGTGCTCAGAGCTTAGTGCAGGGAGGGGACAGCTGCGTGACTGCAGGGGACCCTGAAGCCCCCTGCTTGTGTCTGGTTTGTTTCTGCTGGTGCTGGCCACCGCTAACCCTCCTCTTCCTCAGCAGGGCCAGAGAAGGGGCCCAGCGAGGAGTCACGACATGAAGAAAAGCAGATGGAGGGATCAGGTGAGTGGCTGATGAACTCCAAGCATCACTCATAGTTGCAAGTTTTTGAAAGGATGGATGAACACAGATGTGTTTCGGGTTGGGTTTCCTGAGCTTCTTACTTTATCAACAAAGCATTCAGCCTCCGAAACGCTCAGCACAGAAGGGCACTGCTGTGTTCTCAGGCTCTGTCCTCCCCTCTCTTGCCCAGATTTACTTTTTCCCCTATTTTTTTTCCTCCTTGCTGCTAGCACAGCTCCATGGCAGGTGCATCGCTGCCCTTCCTCTCTCGGGGATGAGCTTGGAGGCAGCTCATTTTGGGAGGCGGGAAGAGATCAGGGGCTGCTCGCCTGTGCTCAGTGTTTTTTGCCCTGGAGACAGCTGGTTCCTGAGAGCATTTCTCTCTTTTTCTTTTTTTTTCTTTTTTTTTTCTTTTTTTTTTTGCAGATGGCGTAGGGGATGTTTTAAGTCATTTGAGGAAACAAGTTGAAATTTTGTTCAACACGAGATATGGTAAGATGGTCATTAACACATGTTCATCATGCCTAGTGCCAGCCTCTGCTGTGGGAAGCTCCTAATTGCTCAGAAATGTCACCTACCATTCCAAACCAGCAGCTGAGTGAAGGTGCAATCTAATTTGTTCATTTGCTGTCTGCTGGGCTTACAAATGCTTTTGAAATCTCCCCGGGCCTTGTTATTGCAGCTCTTCCCCCTGGTTTCCTCGATGCCCTTTTGCTGGCTGCAGCCCAGGAATTGCTGCCGGGACCTTCAGCTTTCCTTCCGTGGAGGGAAGGACCAAAGTGTTTCCTCTCATCACTTGCTTGACGTATCAGAGAGGGTTTTCCAGCCAAGGGGGGGATGGCATGGCCCAGGAAGGCTGGTGGGACCCCGGCACCAGGGGCTGGCACTCAGCATGCTCTGCTCACCCGTTTCTAGAAGGATTATTTAACACAGAAAAAATACAAGTGAGGTCAGATGTGCATTTTGACAGCTGGCAGAAAGTTTTGGCCACTGGCAGGACCAGGAGACGCAGCTCTGCCTGATGCTCCCCAAAACCTGATGCTGTGCTGCCAGAGCTCATTGTGACCGGGGGAAAGGAGAAGCGCCAGATGCGCAGGGTTAGGTGCTGGGGACGCAGCTGGAACGGTCGATGGAGCGATGGCTCTGGCTGCACCCCACGCTTTAGTGATGGCCTGGGAGTCTTGCCCACACTCGTGGGATCTTGTCCCAGTTTTTTACCTCTGGCCGAACAGCGCTGCTTGGTGCCAGCTCTTTGGTGGCTTATTGGGAATATTTAGTGGAGCAAAGGGAGCCCTCACCACGCCGGGTTGTACAGGCTGGCAGTGCACCCCCAGGCACATTCCCCGTCCCCTCATCTGGCAGAGGGAAGTCCGTGGAAGTCTGGACGTGGGGCCCCATTCCTCATGGAGAGAAGCTTGCAACCTTTATAGAAACCCTGTTGACGCGTGCCACTGAAAGGCAGGCTGTGTTAGCACAGCAAATGCAAAAGCCAGCTCCGGGTGGCTGCCTGGCTCTGTTCCTCATCTTGTGTCCACCAGTGTCAGGGACATCCACACTGGGGACATCCCCACCAGGCACCAACAAACTCCCCAAAAACCTCTTCAACCCATTCACCAACATATCATGTCGCTGCTGCTTTGACCAGATGTGGAGGTCCAGCAAACTTAATGAGATTTGGTCCCCCCGCAGCGAAAGCCATAGGAATATCTGAGCCGGTCAAAGTTCCCTACTCCAAGTTCCTGATGTACCCTGAGGACCTCTTCGTTGTGGGCTTGCCGGACGGCATCCTTCTTCGGCGCCCCAACTGCTTCGGGATTGCAAAGCTGAAGAAGATCCTGCAAGCGAGTAACAACATCCAGTTTGTCATTAAAAGGTAACGCTGGCAGAGTGGCCGTCGCCTGGGGAGGATGCTCCTGCTTGGAGGAGCTCCTGCTGCTGTGCGGTGGCCTGGGGACCATCCATCACTTGGTCACCTTCAATAAATTTGCTTGATTAGAAGCAACCAAGGGTTGTTGCCTTGTTGGAACCATCCTTGAGAGGCAGCGATGTCATTGCCATCTGTCCCTTGATGTCTTTTGGGGTTTTTAACCCACTTTTGCAAAGGTTTGGGCACAGCAGCAGGGAGCACCCAAGGGTGGGTGAGGGGGGCCAGAGCCAGTCGTGGGGTGAAGAATGGGGCTGGGAGCCCTGGGAGGTTTTCTCCTGGGAAGCAGCTCCAGCTGAGGTCCAGATGTGCACATCTGTGCCTCGGCAGGATGCTGCAAGGCATCAGGGAAGATGCTATCGCTGCACTAGGGGGCTGTGAGAAGCCACGATGACCGATGTAATACACCAGCATTGCCCTGAAAGAGGGAACAGATCCAGCAGAGATGGATTTTTAAAAGTCTCTAGGTATTTTGGGGGGTTTCTCACCCAAACGCCAACTCAGCCTCCCTTGCAGAGCAGAGAGCTGATTCAATCAACATAGCAGGTGGCTGAAACAGAAAATAAATGTTGGGAGAGTCGAGATTTTGTGGCATCAGACCAGCAGCTCCCAGGCCAGCCCGACCACGTTTTAGGGGTTCTCCTCTCCCCATCCCAGACCCCTTTCTCTGTAGCGCAGCTCTAACGAGCTCTGCTGTCACCTCGCTGTGCGGTTTTAGCATTAGATCCTCAAGTGACAATCCTGGGGCCAATTGTATGTTGAAAGGCGCCTTGCACAGCTTCGCCCATCTCAGAGAAACACGCAGGACCGTGGCTCCTAAAGGTCTGTAACCACTGGTTGAAGCTGCTCAGCCATCACCAGCTTCATCTCATCCCAAGGAGCATCACATCGGCTCACTAAAGAGTCTGTCGGCATGAAAATTACTTCCCAATTTCTCCTGTTGCATTGCAGGAGCTTTATAGTGGCGTTAGCCAGCCAGGGTTAGTGGGTTTTGGCTGGAGGAGTGTTGTCCCAGGGGGTGCTGGAGCAGCGGGGTGTCACTGGCTGGGGACCTCATGCACGTGCCCTTTGCTTCTCGCTGTTTTCCAGACCGGAGCTGCTGGCAGAGGGCGTAAAGGAGCCGGCGTCGGACAGCCCGGCAGCCAAAGGTAGGCTGCGAGACGCCCGGCAGCCGGGCCGTTAAGGACTAGGTAGGAGAGGAGTGAGAGCGTTTCCCTACAGCGCGTCTCTTGCCTTCCCTTCCCACCTCGTTTTTTTGTTTTTTTGGGTGGAAACCCCCTCCCTGTGCATCCCCCTCGGCAGCACCGCAAATCTTAATTCCTCTTCTGTCCCTTGTCCCAGCTGCCAGCGAGAGGGACTCGAGCGAGGCGCT
The DNA here is from genome assembly GCA_011057875.1 of Pterocles orientalis. Classification (NCBI taxonomy): domain Eukaryota; kingdom Metazoa; phylum Chordata; class Aves; order Pterocliformes; family Pteroclidae; genus Pterocles; species Pterocles orientalis. The sequence goes on along the minus strand of WKFP01014351.1, from coordinate 852,771 downwards.
GCTGGAGGATGCTGTGAAGAGGCCGGGCTTTCAAGGTGAGGGTGGAGGCATCTCGGAGGGGTTGAGGCAGAGTCCCTGGCCCCTTGCGGGGCTGTGTAGGACAAACAGAAGCGGGAAGGCAGTGGCTGCGGGGCGTCAGGGCTCGGCTGTGGGGTGTCAGGGCTCCATGGGTTGGCAGAGGAGCAAGGCAAGGCCAGGATGGGAAGGAGGAGAGGATGGAAGGACAGACAGCTGGAAGACAGGATGCGCAGCCAGCACTGGTAGTCCCATAGGTCCAAGGAAGAGGCTCAAAGCGCTCTGGATGGTGCCCTAATTAGCTGGCTTTGCTTATCGAACCATCTGACCTTGCATGATGCATAATTCAATATTCCAAGTCTCAGAGTTTGCCTTTTCTGGGGCTTTTTCCACCTGGGTGATGTTTGTACAAACCCTGCTCGCAGCTGGCACAGTGGCTGCGTTGGGGGAAGGAGTGATGGTGAGAAGCCCATGGGCTTCTGCCCTGCTTGACCATCCCCTTTCCTCGGGCCACGGGGGCCTGGGAGGGTTTGCAGAGAGGGACGGGGGCTTTTCAAAGGCTTTGGCTTTTCAGAGAGGCTTTGGAGTGCATTTTATTTTAACGCCGGTAATTATCGCAACTGAATCTTCGATTTCATGAGTCTTTTATTCTTAGCAAACAAGCGGGGGAAAAAAAAACATATTTCTGTTTAGATTATTTTTAAGGACTTTGAATGGCCCACTCCAGAGATTAGCTAATTGCAAGATAAGGACTTTCCTATAATTAGAAAATGGCATTACTTAAAAGTCACAGAGTGCCTTTTAATTTACCAGCAGAAGTCCATAATTGTTTCTTTATTTTACAGAAAATTATGATGCCAGGCTTTCCAGAATAGACATCGCTAACACGCTGCGGGAACAAGTCCAGGACCTGTTCAATAAGAAATACGGTGAGGAACCGGGGTGGGAGTTGATTTTATTCCCACCTTATCCCCTCCTGAAATTTTTTGCTCCCTGTCCCTCCACTCTTCTCCCAACCCCTCCTTACCAGGTGCTTTCTCTCGCTTCCCCCTCGCACAGCCAGCACCTCGTGGGGCCAGGGAGGGAACGGTGGCTCTAGGAATCAATTGGTGCTCTTTGCTGCAGGCACTTGCTGCCCACAGGGCATGGCCCTTCCCGCTGCCTGGCTACATTTTGTTTTTTCTTTTAACCCCCTCTCCATGAAGAACAACGATGGTAAATTCATTAGCAGCATTGCTGAGAGAGTTGGGGGTGTGCAGCCTGGAGAAGAGAAGGCTCCGGGGAGACCTTAGAGCAGCTTCCAGTGCTGAAAGGGGGCTACAGGAGAGATGGGGGGGCTCTGGATCAGGCGGTACTGAGATAGGATGAGGGGGAATGGTCTGAAGCTGAAAGAGGGGAGATTTAGGTTAGATATTAGCAGGAAGTCTTTTCCTGTGCAGGGGTGAGGTAGTGGCCCCGGGTGCCCAGAGAAGCTGTGGATGCCCCATCCCTGGAGGGGTTCAAGGCCAGGCTGGATGAGGCTTTGGGCAACCTGGGCTAGTGGGAGGTATCCCTGCCCATGGCAGGGGGTGGGACTCAATGATCTCTAGGGTCCCTTCCAACCCAAACCATTCTGTGATTCTGTGCTTTCTACTGCCTGCCTGCCCCAGCAGCTGTTCTTTATGGAGCAAGGCAAGGAAATGCTGTTATCCCCATTTTTTAGGGGTAAGACTTCCCAGACACCCGCAAGAGCACTTACTTTCAAGGAAATGCTGGTCCTGCAGCCAGACTTCCGAGAGGGAAGGTGTCTGTGGAGTTATTTCCAAATAATGTCCCAAAGCAAAGAGCAGCAGCTTGCCATCCCTCCCACCATGCTGCGTGGGCATCATCGTACAGGACAGTGCCTTCCCTCAGCCCCACCAACTCTTCTGTGCACACGTGGCTGCCTTGGGACCCCTCTGCTCCCATCCTGGAGGTGGCTTGAAAATTTTGGTCCTTGATGTAACACTTGACGTGGTACCTCGAGCAGCCTGGTCGTGCTGCGCCGTGCTTTGGCAGGGCTGGGGACGGAGCCAGCGCCATGGTAAAAATGACATCTGTGTGCTTACTGCTCGCTTACCGCTCACTTCTCTCCCAGGTGAGGCCTTGGGGATTAAATACCCCGTGCAAGTGCCATACAAGCGGATCAAGAGCAATCCGGGGTCGGTGATTATCGAGGGGCTGCCCCCCGGGATCCCCTTCAGGAAGCCATGCACCTTTGGCTCGCAGAACCTGGAGAGGATATTGGCCGTCGCCGATAAAATCAAGTTTACTGTGACGAGGTACGTGGTGAGGGGTGTCAGGAAGCAGGAGGGGGAGAGGAGCCGACCTAAAGGCACCCCCAGCTCTGCCAGCCCTGTTGTAAATACTAGAAATGCCTCCAGCCCCCAAGACAGCAAATAAGTTAGCAGCTAATGGTTCGACAGAAAGGAGGGGACCATAAAACAGAGACTCCTGCTCTTTCCTCCTCTCGACTGCCTGGGGAGGCGCTGGGGAAGGCACTGGCAGGAGAAAATGGTGGTTGGTGTGATAGATGCACAGGCAGAGAACTCCCAGTCCCTTTTCTAGGAGGCTGGAGAGAGGAGAGCCATTGCTGGGTTTATTGCTGGTGCCAGGCAGCACTCGGGGTCCCGCAGCGCTTGGAGAGGTGCCGGGCACTTGCCAGTCGTGGCAGGGTCCTGGGGGTTTTGGGAGGGGAAAAGCACTTTATCAGTGTATCACTGTAAGGTGAGACAGGGAAAAACCTGGTTTTAAGGGCGTCTCCATCACTCTTTTGCTGGGCCACGCTGCCTGTCTCACCAACAGGGCACTTGCTGAGGGACCTGGGGACCCTATCCCCCTGGGTGGATCTGTAACCTTCCTTGAGCTGTGGGAGGATGCTTGGTCTGGGCGTGTTGACTTCCCAATGGTGTTTGATTGTAAATCTCCTTTTTTTCTTATTTTTCACAGGCCTTTTCAAGGACTCATCCCCAAGCCTGGTAAGAATTGATGCCTTTTTGCCTAAACAATGTGTTGGCCAAGTGTTTAGTGGTGGTCAGGGAGTTGTAAGCTGTGGATAGCTAGCAAGAATTTATCAGCTGGAGGAAGGTTGCCCCTCGGCTCACTTTTCTGGGCTTCCCACTTTGGTTTTGCTGGTTTTTGGTGCATTTGCTGAAGTTCCCCCGACCGAGACAGCTGGCCTCAGCATCGCCCATTGGCACTGGTGCTGTTGCCTTGAAACGATGGCATTTTTCACGAGCTAATCTAGGGCAGGGATCTGTGTTCTCTATTTTAAAAAGCACCCACTTTCTTAAGCATTTTCTTAAAATAAAGAGGTGTTGCAATGAGCTGGTGGGTTCAGCAGTGAGGGAGGGTTGTGGGAAGGGGGTGATGGACCACTGGGTCCACACTGGGCTGCAGCAGCCTGGCAGGGAAAGCTCTCACTGGCTTGTGGCCATCCTGCGTGTGGATACACCGGGGGAGATGTGGGAGAGGGCAGGATGGGGTGTCCGGGACGCGCTCCGTACCCCGCTGTGGAAATCGCTGTCACAGAGCCACATCCTTCCCCATGCATCGCTGCGGGAGCTCTGCTCTTGCTTCTAGGCTGCCTGAAAAGAGAGCTGCTGTTAGAAATGTGGGTAAAAACCTGTCTGGGTTTTAAATGTCTGTAATTACGACTGTTGGAGGAGCACAGATGGGTGCAAAAACTGTTGTCATCTTTATTGATGGCTTCCCATTTCCTTGGCCAGCCTCCACGGGGATGACACAATTTAGGGAAGACAAATATGACAGAGAGGAAAACATTTATACGCCCTTACTGGGGGCGGCCAAAAGGTGTGAGACACCCAAAGAGGCTCTACAAAAAGGCGAGCTGTCTGAGAAATTCAGCTCAGGGCATGGTCCCTGTGTCGACCTTCTGCGTCCCTGTGGATGGAGCAGCCCAGCCGATGGGGAGCTCCCCCGAGACCCCCATGGACCTTGGCCTTAGACTTCTTGTCATTTGATCCTAAACAGCGAGGTGCCGACTCGCATTGGCTGAAGCTTAAATGAGCCTTTGGTGAAATGCAGGTTTTGCAGAACTTTTTCCGCAGAATTACATGGCTATAACACCGAGGATGTATCTGCTCCTCCAGCCGCATCTTGTCTTCCTGCTCCTCCGCCGTAATCGGTATAATTACGTTAAGAGACGCTGAGCTGACACAAATCGCACCATTAACAAAGGAGCGTATCAGAAGGCAAATACTTCAACCTGCCAGCTGGCTGGAAACGCCGCCTGATAAATAGAGATGTAGAGGAAATTGATTTTCTTTTCAATGCACAACAGGTTTTTTTTTCCTCCTTCTCCAGCTGAACGCTCCTCCCATAGGTTAGCCCATCCCAGCATAAACCCAAAGACATATCTTATTCTGGGTACTCTGATACCTGAACAGGGTTGGGAGGAGGTCACAGCATCCCTGCCAGGCTCGGGGGTTTGCACCCTCTCCTCCCATGGGGATTTTAAATCAGAGCAGTCGCAGGTGAGGGTTCTTCTTACTCAACATCTCAATTTGTTATAGACTATTTCCTAGATTTGTTAAATCTTTGGAGACAATTCCAGGACTTGTAGTCTGGCTATTAGAAAATAATTACCACCGGAATGTCTCCTTGAGATGAGACAAAAGCTGTTTGTATTTTACGCCCCCCCCCAAAAAATAAATCCCCGTTGACAGCAATTAACTTCTCATCTTTTTTTCCACCCTGTTACACTGAAGTGGTTGGTGGCAAGACACCTTCACTGCCTTGGCTTTGATCGTATTTCACCCCCCTTAACAAAATTAATGATTTCCAACTAGCCATAGATGATTAAAAATTTAAATGTAAGAGTGTTCTTTTTACCTCAGTCTCGTGCAGTAAGCTTCTGCCACGTACAATGAAGAGCAGCAGCAGAAGCGCGTGCTTGGCGTTAAAACAAAATCAATGAAAATCACTTTTTGTTTGCAGAGGAGCATTCAGATGAAAGTAGTAGTTACTCCCAAGCAGGATGACATTGCAAAGGCATCTAAAAGTTATGTTTTTTCTGGATAATTTTGGCCAAAAATTACATAAGTGCACATTTTAAGGGAAAAATGGAAATTTAACATTTTTTTTTCTTAAAAAAATCACTTTGGGGTGATTTTACTTGCTTTTAGGTTCAATGACCGGGTTTCATTTGCTTTCAACAAGTTGTGCCCCTCCCGCATATCAAAGAGCATCCCAGAGAATGGCAAGACGGCGGAGGACTGGCCTCCTTCCCTCTCTCTTTTGGGGACACCCATTTTTTCAGTGTGACAGAAACAGATAAAAGGATTTCAATATGATCTGAGCACCTGAGACGCTTTTTTCTGAAGATAACGTGTAATTTCTCTGTCGAGATGGTGTTCTCCCCACAATGGGTCGCAGTGCTGGGGGGTGAGGATGGGGGTAAGTGCCTGCAGGGATGCTGTTTGCAAAAAAAAGTGGGTTTTGGGGGGAAATGAGGCTGGTTTTTGGAAAAATAAAGCTTGCGGCACTGCCCAGCACCCGGAGGAGGTCAGTGGCCACAGCCACCTTCTGCTTTGCGGATTTGCAGCCGCTTTCCAAGGTGGGACGATGGCCCCGAGGTCACCGGTGCCTCTGCCAGCACTTTACCCCCGTGGGTCCACAGGGCTTTGATCCAGGAGCACAACTCTCTTGGCATCGTGAGATTTTTTCCTTTTTGATTTCCAGTTGCTTTTCTCCCCACCGCTGGTCTCTGCTTTGCGAAAAAGACCTTCAAACCCCTTTCTGAGAGCAGAACAATCTCTCGGCATTAAAACAGAAGTGGGAGAGCAGAGGTGAAGCTCCAGCGCTACAAACACAGCACTTATCCTTTCTTTTCTTCTTTCCTGAGGCGCAGAGATACAAAACAGGCTTAATTTGAGCCTTTGAGGAAAAAAAAAAAAAAAATCAAGCATAAGTGATCTAGCACACACACACAGAAAAAAATCTTTCTGTATGTTAATTTTTATGTGCTTTGATTGAAAATGTACACCAGCTCCATCTGTCCTATTCCCCAAGCTCCCTGCCACCCTGATAGATTATTTCCCATACTCCAATTAATAAAGTAGGGCAGGCAGTGTTCTTTAATTAAAAAAACCACACATCCAGGCATCCTTTTCACATTATTTTTTTTTTTAATCACAAGAGCACAATCCTCTGCAAGACTTTGATGAGATGTGCCTTGTGTTGGAAACTCCTAGCAAGAAAAAAAAAAAAAAAAAAAAAAAAA
>WKFP01014351.1:735271-813339 GCA_011057875.1 Pterocles orientalis | reverse complement strand
GGTGCCCCCCTTTCCCCCCCCCCCTTTTTTGGGGGGGAATCGTGAGTGCGGTTTCTGGGGATCATTAGCTGGCAATAAGCTGAGCCTTTTGGGGGGGCAGTATCATTGTGTATCACCCATTCCCTCCCTGCTCTGGGGTCATTGGCTGGGAGTGGGCTGGGCCTTTGGTCGTCAGGTGGGGAGGGGCAGTATCACTGTGTATCACACTGCATATTTGTATATAGTATTATTTCCAATATTATTGTAGTTTAGTTATTAAATTGTCCTTATCTCAACCCACGAGTCCTCTTTGCCATTTACCTCTTTAATTCTCTCCCCTATCATTGGGTGGGGGCAGGGACTGTGTGAGCGGGAGTGTGTGGTTTGGCCCCCAGCCAAGGGCCAACCCACCACAGCATCCACAGCTCCTTTTCTGGGGAGTAGTGGACAATGGATAGATGTATCATTTCTGGGAATACCTGCTTGCATTACATCTGCTGAAGGGTAGAAATGTGTTGCTATTGCTTATTAAGACTCTTCTCTAAGAAAAGCTTTTTTTTTTTTTTCCCCTGGTTTTCCATCTGTATTCTTTATATGCTTAAATAACTTTTTCTTCATAAAATTTTTTTTTTTTCTTTTTGTGTGTCTGACAAGCGGCAACTAAGGAGAGCGTCTGTTACTGGTGGGTTTATCAAGGTTGGCGTGTGTGCCCTTGTTTGAGTGCAGGAAGGAGGGAAAGTAACTGTCTTGTGGTTTTGTTCTCTCTTGCCTTGAGTGTTTCTAATTTTTTGGCTGTTAAAACTAGAAGCCAGCAAGAAACATGTGAAGTGAGATACGTGTTGTTTTAAATTGGCTTCCTGAAAAGCTGCTGGGTTTGGCCTTTGTTTTCCTCTTTGTAAAAGAAAACCCAGAGGGTTTTTTCAGCTCTTAGGTCGCGGTGACCTTCTCATCAGGGAGTGTGCTGGTTTTGGCTGGGATGGAGTTAATTTTCTTCAGAGGAGCTGGTATGGGGCTGTGTTTGGATTTGTGCTGGAAACAGTGCTGATAACCCAGGATGTTTTGTTACTGCTGAGCAGTGCTCACACAGAGCCAAGGCCTTTTCTGCTCCTCACCCACCCCACCAGCGAGGGGGCTGGGGGTGCACAAGGAGCTGGGAGGGGACACAGACGGGACAGCTGACCCCAACTGACCCCAGGGATATCCCATACCATATGAGGTCATGTTCAGCATATGAAGCTGGGGGAAGGAGGAGGAAGTGCAAATGTTAGGAGTGATGAGGTTTGTCTTCCCAAGTCACCATAACGCATGATGGAGCCCTGCTGTCCTGGGGATGGCTGAACACCTGCCTGCCCATGGGAAGGGGTGAATGAATTTCTTGTTCTGCTTTGCTTGTGTGCGCAGCTTTTGCTTTTCCTATTAAACTGTCTTTATCTCAGACCACGAGTTTCCTGACTTTTACCCTTGTGATTGTCTTCCTGATCCCAGTGGGGGGAGTGAGCAAGTGGCTGTGTGGGGCTTATGGCGGCTGGGGTTAAGCCATGACAGGCAGGAATAGCCACATGCTGCACCCTCGATACTCTAATCGTGTGTTTTTAAGGATGTGTTCACTGTTGTGAGCCTTTAGTTGGGCAAAGGCTCATCTTGGCACAGTTAAACTGAAGGATTTATAGGTAATTATAACTAATATTAACTGATCTGGTAGTTATTTTTTAGCAATATGTGGTTAAGATTGTTATGTCTGTCCTGGGTTAAGTAGAGAGTTAATTTTTTTTTCTCTCTCTTCTTCATAAATAGCTAGCAAGAGGCTGTGTTTTGGATTTGTGCTCAGGAGAAAAGCTGATAACCGATGTTTTGTTCTGCTGCCAAGGTCGGCAGACAAGCAAAGAGACACAGTCCAGCTGCTAGCCTGGGATTTGCTCTTATGCTAAGATTGAGAACCAGACTGACCAATGATTTATTCCATAAGATACACGTTATACCCAGTATATAGGTGAGGACCCTTCTGGGAGATCGCTCTCTTTTGCTTCCCTTGGGCTTCAGATCATCTCGCTTCAGGTGTCTGCATTCGCTCTCCCAAGGCCTTCCCCCCCAACTCCAGTCAGCTCTCGGTTTCGGACGCTTGAATTGTTCTCTCTGTTCTGTGAGTTTCGGGATCCTCCCTCTCCGGGGGGATCATTAGCTGTGGCCAGGTGGTTGTTTTCCCCCCACTCAGGTCAGCTCTTGGTTCTGGGACGGTAGGACTGTTATCTCTGTTCCGTGAGTGCCTCTGCGAGCAGTGCACCCCCCACCCCCCGTTTGGGGGAATCATGAGTGTAGTTCTGGGGATCGTTAGCTGGCAACAGGCTGATACTTTGGTCATCGGGCAGGGGGGGGTAGTATCATTGTGTATCACCCATTCCCTCTCTCCTCCGGTGTTGTTGGCCGGGAGTGGGCTGGGGGGGCAGTATTACTGTGTATCACTCATTTGTATATTTGTATATAGTATTATTTTTAATATTATTGTAGTTTAGTTATTAAGTTGTCCTTATCTCAACCCAGGAGTCCTCTTTGCCATTTACCCCTTTAGCTCTCTCTCCCCTATCATTAGGTGGGGGCAGGAATTGTGTGAGTGGGTGTGTGTGGTTTGGCCCCCAGCCAAGGGCCAACCCATCACACACTGATAGCCTGGGAGGTGTTGAACTGATGCAGAACAACTGCATCAGACAGTGAGTAGAGACATGAGAGAAAGGGGAAATGTGCAGTTATGTTCTATTTCGTCTTTAATGTTGGATTGTTGACATACCATGTTAAAAATTCTAAAAGCTATCGTGTCTAAAATTGTTGTCAGCATCCCAGCCCTAAAGGAGCTGAAAGATGAGCTTGAGAACTCTACTAGTATCAAAAATCTTGGCTCAGTGAAGATGGATTTATTTATGTTGCATCATAATCTGCCTCTTCCCTCTGGTATTCCACAAGCAGTAAGTAAGGTGTCTGTCTTCCTCTGGAGGATAACCCCATCAGCCTCTGCCTCTCCATCCCCAGCTGACTCTCTTGGGTCCCTGAAGCAGTCACCATTGTTCAACATTTGTTATTCCTTTACATTCACTCTTGAAGTTTAGCTGTGTTTACAGACCTTTTTCCTGCTCCTCAGGGTAGCAGGTGCCCGTGTTAAAACCTCTCCTTACCTGCATCCTCAAACAGCTGCTGCCAGTTTATCCTTAACGCACCTTTAGAGCTCTTCAACCCTCGCTGCCCTGTGTCTGGAGAGCCAGAAGGCAGCTGGGTGTTTGCTGTGAGCTTGCAGTTTTGCTAGCTTTTTCTTTTTGTCCCACTTCAATTTGTAGTCTGAAGTGCTCTGAGACCCATCAGAAGAAAAACACTGTTTTTTCCCCAGTGTAAGCATGTATTGTCACATGCAATGGTTATTTGTGCTGCCCTGAGTTGTCTGCACATCTAACAGGACAGACATCACCTTTGCGAACTAGAGCCGTGCTGTGTGTCTAGGTTTTGCAGGAACATCGGGCTGTTGAGAAATGTCTCATTTCTCTGAGCTATCTTGACTTTTGAGGTGATTTTTCTCAAGGCTTGTGCATGGAGTTTAACAGCCAGATCTCCACTAGTTCTCTCCTTCTCCAGGTGTGCCAGGTTATTGCTTTAGATGTGTGTAAACATAACGAGTTGCAACACTCCAGTAGAAAAATGTGCTCTGAGCAGCTGCTGAAACTTCATTCTCAATATGTTGATTCTCATATATTCAATTCTGCTGTCAGAAGCATAAACAAGTCCTGATAATTATTTGTCTTCAATAAGTTAGTCTCCTGAATGACGTAGAGAAAATAGGTTTAAATCTCTTTTTGTGCGTCACTGTTGAAATTCAGTTTTTAATTTTAGCACCTTAATTGGGACTGCTTAGCTTTGGAGTTAATTCTGCAGCTGAATAATATGTGAATAAAAATTTCACATTTGGTTGCTGATCCCTGAGCTCTGATTGTAGGGCTGGGAGATGGTGGTTTGTTTTGAGCCAGGCCGTGATAAATTCATGCTGAAAATTACAGAAGAATTGTTCTAATCTTGTGTCAGACTGTGGTTTGCCATTTCTTTTTCACACTGTGAATGCCAATGTTTTTTGCTGTGGTTATCTAGTTGCAAACATGCTTGGAAAGAAAAATCCGTGTAAATTCAGCTAATCTACTCATGCATCTTTCTAGGTTTGTGGTCTAGTCATGGCACAACATGTTAACTTTTGAACATTTAGCTCCAGCTCTGGATGAAACAGCAGGAAGTGTAAAAGGAGAGTGAGCACTGCACATTGTTAATTTACCTGCACATTTAGTTGTGTGCAGTGGGGTGTGTTCTAGAGTTTTAATTTTTTTTTCCGTTACTAGTTGTAAGAGAGGTTTTAGTTTTCTTGCACTGTTGTGTTTATCTGAACATGTGTTCTTATTTTCATTTTATAGGAGGAAAATGGCCCAAACAACCGCATCAAAAGCATCCATCTGTGATGAGGACTCCTCTGAAAGCAGAATGGTGGTTACGTTCCTCATGTCAGCACTTGAGTCGATGGTTAGTAGAGATGTTAAACAGCTGCATCATAACTGTCTTGGCACGTGCAGGACTACCCCAATATATTGCCTCCTGCTGGGCAGCGGGAAGGGTGCAGTGTTGTATCTGTACCTTGTTGAATGCTGTCCAGCCAGCTGTAACTCTCTCTTTGCTTGTGGAACAGTCTTCTTAACGGTGGTCTTGTTTCTTGCTGTGGTGTGGTTGTTCTAAAATTATTTTGTCAAATAAACAAATGGGAGATATTTCTTGACTGCTCAGGTGAAGCGTGGTGGAAAGGCAAGAGTGTGTTCTGGTCATTGTCATCGGTAATACAGAGTGAATAAATGGTCTTGAGGGTACTGCCTTGTCCCCAGCTGCTGTACCAGTTCAACAAAACTTGTTCAGAAAATATTTTTTTAAGCTGGCATGTCACCTGTTTTGTAGAATTTATTTAAACATTGTGTGATGGGGTTTGAGGTTGGCCAGGGTAATGAGTAGAAATACCTGTCCCGTTTCCTTAAAGTTGAGGCACTGTCAAAGATTTTATAGAATCATGGAATGGTTTGGGTTGGAAAGGACCTTAAAGATCATCAAGTTCCAACCCCCCTGCCATGGGCAGGGACACCTCCCACTAGCCCAGGTTGCTCAAAGCCTCATCCAGCCTGGCCTTGAACCCCTCCAGGGATGGGGCATCCACAGCTTCTCTGGGCAACCTGTTCCAGTTTCTCACCACCCTCATAATGAAAAACTTCTTCCTAATGTCTAGTCTAAATCTCTCCTCTTTCAGCTTATACCCATTACCCCATGTCCTATCACTACACTCCCCGATAAAGAGTGCCTCCCCATCTCTCCTGTAGCCCCCTTCAGGTACTGGAAGGCTGCTATTAAGTCTCCTCGGAGCCTTCTCTTCTCCAGGCTGAACAACCCCAACTCTTTCAGCCTGTCCTCATAGGGGAGGTGCTCTAGCCTTCTGATTAATTTTGTGGCTCTCCTCTGGACTCTCTCCAACAGGTCCATGTCTTTATGTTGGGGCCCCACATCTGAACACAGTACTCCAGGTGGGGTCTCACAAGAGCAGAGTAGAGGGGGAGAATCACCTCCCTTGACCTGCTGCTAATGCTTGTCTTGATGCAGCCCAGGACACGGGTGGTTTCTGGGCTGCCAGTGCACACTGCCGGCTCATGTTGAGCTTCTCATCCACCAATACCCCCAAGTCCTTCTCCTCAGAGCTGCTCTCAATCCATTCTCCTCTCAGCCTGTATTTGTGCTTGGGATTGCCTCGATCCACCTTGCACTTGGCCTTGTTAAATTTCATGAGGTTTGCATTGGCCCGTCTCTCCAGCCTGTCAAGGTCCCTCTGGATGACATCCCTTCCCTCCAGCGTGTCCACCGCACCCCACAGCTTGGTTCTTTAAAATTGTTCTCTTAAGCGATAAGCAAGAACAAAGCTTTCCTTCTTAGCAGTGAAACTTTAAATGGGAATTGATGGCAAGCCTTTTTCCCCAATGGGTATATTCAGTTCCTAAAGGCTTTGTGTCACTTTTTCCTCTCATGCTGCAGTTGTTGGTGTCTTTATAGGTTGCAGCAAATGGATCTTTTGTGTTCCTAGGAGAAATTGATCTTTTGTGATCACTTCTTGATGATCTCAGCAATTTTCTTAGGATCTTTGATCTCTTCTTGCACTGTAGGCTTCCTGCCCTGCTTCTTTGCTAGAAATTTGTCCCAGCAGAACACATGCCGGTGTTCCCAGGGAAGGTGTGATCCTTCCTCTCAGGAGGAATTCACCCCAGCACAGTAGGCAGGACAAGGCAGACCGCAGACAGGCTTCCTGCCTGCAACCACACCTTGCTGATCAGAACACGATGTGTGATAAGTGTGCTGTGAATGAAAGCTCCTGTACACTCTGTTGAAAGTTGGAGTAAGTTGCTCAATGTGATTATCTAACAGGGAAGTAATAATTTCACATGGATTGATGTAATAAATAATTTTAATTAAAAACAGTGCAATCTCTTGAGTCTCAACAAGGCTTTAATTTCACTAATGCATCTACAATGCTTTTAAGATTCCTGATGAAAAGCACTCTACATGTATAAATTATCTTTTGCTAATGGCTGATGTTACTCACAGAACCTTCTAAAGGGTGGATGCTAGCAGCAGAAGTAATAACTGTTTTACATGATACCGCATACATTTTATTAACTGTACTCTTAACTATGATAATAAAAGTTTTTCGGTTTTCTTTTTATAGTGTAAAGAACTTGCCAAGTCCAAGGCAGAAGTGGCCTGTATTGCTGTCTATGAAACAGATGTGTTTGTCGTTGGAACTGAGAGAGGAAAAGCCTTTGTCAACTCTAGGAAAGATTTTCAGAAGGATTTTGTTAAATACTGTAAGTTTCAAAGTTGTATTTTTGTATTTCACAAGCTGCTTCATGTGTATTGCATTATACTAATAACTTTGGGGAGCAAAGGTCTGTGTGTTTGTGGCTACATGTTATAATTACTTGGCTATGGCAAAACCGTCTGTTTAAGAACATAAAAAAAGATCAGTAACAGCGGTCTTGTTTGGAGTGTTGTTTCAACTGTGGTTGGAAATATTTTTTTTTCCCTTAGATAATGTGACAGAGTAATACAATAAGAAATATTAGACTATTCAGCCTCAAAACATGAGCTGCATTTCCCAGTGCATGTTCTTTTTTCTTTATCCGCTCCTCCAAGTCTTTTTTTCCACTGGTGAAGGACATTGAACAGGTAGTGGGCTACTTCTGCCAGCTTGGGTGGTCCTGGTTCTTCAGATTGCTTCATGCCTTATTAAAGCAGAGGCACGTTTTTGACAAGATACTATTTTTTATATAGCTTCTTTATATCACTGTTACTTAGTAGACAAATATGTATCTATGCCATAATGACTTAAAAATAAATCTGCATTATGTTTGTACTCCGTTAAGCACATCTAGGGTGCAGGGTTTTGTTTAATTTAATTTTTATAGTAAAACAGTGGAACTTCTGTGTTCATAAAACACAATCTGTTGAGGACAGGATTTTTAGGAGTTAAGTTTCAAAGATTCAGTGACTCTTTAGGGGACCATTGATGTGCTCATTTAGGAGAGTGTTTTGGATGGACACTGCTTAATCTATAGCGAAATGTTCCTTTACCTGCCGGGGGAAAGGGAGAAGGTGCAGGTCAAGAGCAGGGTACAAGAGAAGAATCAGTCTGGGGAGGAGCTCAACAGCAACAGCTGTAAAATGTTCTGTCTTGACTGATCAAATACTTCTTGGAAAGCAACCGTGTTTAATCAGTAACAGAAACATTTGCTCCTAAAAATGCTTTTGCTGCTAGCTAAGGTTCTCCTGGAGGTTTTGTCTCAAGGTCATTTGTTTGGAGTGGGGCTCTGGGTTTTTGCCACTGGCCAAAAATATACTCAGGTGGTCAGTGACTTTCTTGTCGCATATTTAAGGAAAGTCACCACAATGTTGTGTTGTAGCGGGTAACCAATAATCAAAATGCGGAATTGTGAGCTCACTGAGGAATCAAGTATAAGAGTAATCAATTTCTTTTTTATTTTTTACAGGTGCAGTCTTCTGATACTGGTATTTATAAAAACAGTTAGCTGAAAAATGGGTGCGAGTTCAGTTTTTTCACCTGATTTTTTTTTTTTCCTTAAAGAGCTTCCCTGAAGTCCTAAGTACTTTGTTTTATTGCCAGTACAGTGGTATCATGGGCCTGGATATACTGGAGGGTTTGTATACTGGGCATGTCTGTTGGTAGGGAGTCTGGAATGACTGGGATGTGATGCTTCCTCTCCTGGCTAGATCTGTATCTCTGGTTCCACACCGTTGGAAGCACTGCTTCCCGTCCGTGCTTGTGTTCGACTGTGAGATGTCGTTTCTATAGATACCTGCGTGTGTTTAAATCTTACATTAGTTTGGATAATCCCGAGCCTTTGCTTTATTCCAGTTACCAGACACTTGTTCTTGAGCAGTGTTGTACTGTCAGGCAGAGGAGATTAAAACAGTATCAGCTTTGAAAACAGCGTTTTCCTTACGCTTCCTGCAGAACACCGTGGTGTAGGTCTGTGAGTAAAGCCAACTGACATCAGTCATCGCTTGCCTGGGTTCACCAAGTGTGTATCCCCCGTACTTTCTGGGGACTTTTGATGCTGGAGGTAGTTTTCTCCTGTTGCTGACAAAGATGTTGATGATTCTGGAAAACTTGACTTCAGAACACCGGTTTTAAGAATAATGGCATTGCGCATTGCTGGCGGTGCAGATTCCATCACTGCCTTTGACAACTTGGGAGTCTGGATGAAGTTTGTAGTGTAATATCTTTTGATCTAAAACTTTAGAACTGTGGAGGCAATAGTTCCTTTCCCCTCGCACCTTGTTTCCTCGGTTAAATATGAAAGCTAGCAGTAGATGATGAGATCCAAAAAGCGTGGTGTAGAAATACATGAGTTCAGCATTTTTTAACCAGAGCTCGGTAAAATGTATAGCATATTGGTATAAACAGAAGTGTTAACATGCTGAAACTCTGATTGGCATCTCTTGCTGCTTTCTTTCATTTTTCTGGTGGATGAAGCTGTTGTGTGTGACCCTGTCTGTGTATCGTCTGTGTACTGTCACTGTCGGTGATGCTGAACAGACAGCGATACTGCAGGCCTGGGAGCATCACGCACACATGTTCAGAAGGTGATAGGTAGGACTCGGGCTGCAGTGGTGTGAATATTTTAATAGCTCAGTAGCTCTGGGTTAATTGTAGACTTGAGGTTAAAAATGGCTTTGATTAAATCTGCTGAGACTGCAGTTTGCTAGTTCGTGTGTGTGCTGTACTGGTAGTGGGGATGTATTATTTTATGGTACTTTATATGGTGTAAATAAAGTATTCATACACTTGGTTTGCTTCTTCCTTACTCTTGTGGTCACCTCTGATTCCACTCTGTGTATCTTACCTGTCATGCCTGTAGTAATGCAAAAGCAGAGTCTAAATGGGGTGTTTGGCCTTTCAGCTCTACAGCAGAATGTCTCAGACTTGAAATCCAGCACAAACTGAATGCCCTGACTTATATGGAAGCACCCTAATACCTTTCCAGTATTACTCTAATAAAAAAGATCATTAGTGGGTCTAACTGCTATCGATTGTGGTTTTGTCCTCGTTACAATATCTGAAGGACTATCTTCATCATTTTTGTCTCTGATCGTGTGCTATGGTGTTAGTGAAAATACCATTCTGTAAGTAGCAGAGATCTTGCTCAGAGGCTAATCCCTTGATGCTGGTTAAAAATACCAGTTCTTTTTCACGATGATATGCCAGTGTGGAAACTGGTTTCCCACAGACATTTCCCTTGGCCCTGGACTCCGCTGTGGCCAGCTGAGGCTGCTGTGGCTTTTGCTGCTCCTGAAGCTACAGAATATTTTGGAAGGGAAGGGAGTTATTAAATCGTAGACATAAATAGTAAATGAAAGAAAAACAATAAGAGGCAGGTAGAGGATTAATCCTGACAACAGTCCTGGAGCTGCATGCCTGCAGTCACTAATCTGTTACCCATTTTAAATGCAGACGAGGGGCTGTGCCTGATTCTTGCTTTAGCTTTGGTGTGCTTCAACTTGAGTTGTCAGGATGCTTTCCTGTTGCCACACCAGAGCTGTTTTACGCCTCTGAGACTCTCACCTCTCTTTTTTTCATGTCAGATTTCCTTCCAGCTATTTGGGAGTGGCCTTTTTAGAACAACCCTGCTAATTGCCTATTCTGTTTGAGTATCTGCTGAACAGGCTCTTCCCAGTCACTTCTAATGGGAACTTTCTCAGCTGCTCTCGGTTGTGTTCCTGAGTTCTCACCTCCCTTTTTGTTGCAGATGACTTGGAATAACTTGCACTTCTCCAGATTGCAGTGCCAGAAGAGATAAATGGCTGCCCCTCTGTTGGTGGAAGGGTTCATGTGCGTGTTCCCTTGTCCGTTTTACACAATACGAGCCAGGTTGCATCATGCCTGTTTGTGTTAATGCTAACCTGGAACAGTTTTGTAATCCTTTTTGCTTGGGAGAATGGTGGGCATGGTACCTGCTGGCCGTGAGCTTTTTTGATTTAAATTTCAGTCACCTCCTACTTTGTATTTGCCGAATTTCCTAGCCCTCACCAAACAGTTGCAGTTACAGGTGATAAAAATAAAATTCAAAGCAATGATCCCCATCTTTCTTACTGTAAGAGCTGCTGCTTTTTTTTTTTCTCTCCATTGAGCTCAATTAAATGGTTCAGTTTACAGTCACCTTCTGCCTAACCTTTTGAAATGCAAATCATGTAGTTTTGGAGGTGTCCCATGCTGCATATTTCTCACGTATTAATATGCGTTCATTAGCTGAACTCTGTATTAATAGCCTAGATCTGTGTGATAGACATGGAACTAATTCTCTTTACGTTTAGCTTTACCTTGTGGCCTGCTATATTCTTCCTTTTCTTTCCTACTGCTGTTCTCCTCCCCTTCTTTTTTCCCCAACTTCCCAGACTGGTAAAAGGGCTTTATCTGAAGTGGGTGGTGGCCGGCCCTGGCTAGCCATGCATTTTTGATGGTCTCATTTGCAAGCCCTTTCTCATGGTATTAGGGGTGAATTAATCCGTTGTTTTGAGTGTTTTTTTCCCCCCAGTGTTACATTGCTGTCAGTTTCCCTTGTTTTACAAGTCCCCTTTTCC
This sequence comes from Pterocles orientalis, assembly GCA_011057875.1. Lineage (NCBI taxonomy): Eukaryota > Metazoa > Chordata > Aves > Pterocliformes > Pteroclidae > Pterocles > Pterocles orientalis. Next base: position 802,158 of record WKFP01014351.1, on the reverse strand, counting down.
CAGGTTCTCAAACTGAAAAGAAAAACATGTTTTCAAAGCTTCTGTTAAGCACTAGTTATTTCCTTTCTCCTTCCCTTCCTCGGGGGTGCTTCCTTTGCTTCCATCCTCTGTGTCTCTGGCTCTGTAGGTGTGGCAGGAACAGACTCTTGCAGGTGGTGTGCCAGTCCCCATGCCTCCTCTTTCCTTTAGCCGTGCCCTGCCTAGCTCAGAGCTTCGTGCTGTTTTTCTGGGTTTATTTCATATTTGGGTAACTGGCTTCTTTTACAGCCTTATTAGAGCTAGGGGCTCGGCTTGATTGTCAGAAACCTTTCACGTTCTGTCTCTTCCTACCCAGTGCAGCGGTAGGAAGCTAACAGCTGGTTTAGAAAACTTGCTGAGAGAGTTCAGGCACATTTCAGGGGCGACCACCCATCTCGTTCACTCAGTCACAAACAAACAGAAAATTACTGTAGATAGCTGATCTTTTTGAAATTTCCTGGCTCCTAAATTCTGCCTTGGGTGATTTACTTTCCTTGTGGTTTAAGTGATCCTTTGATAATCATAAACTGATTTTTCTGTAATTTGAGGTAATTCTCCAATTTTCTGAACTTTAAAAAGCTCACAGATGAGCTGGGTGGGTGCATTATAACACAAAGCAGAACACATTTAGCCACACACATTTACTTTCCCTCTTTCATTGTTCATGGTTACTTTCAGACAGTGATTTTCCTTAGGCGCAAATGATAAAATATACATACGTGAGTGTTGTCACAAAATAATTGCAGCCCTTATGTTGCATCTCAGAGTGTCTGTGCAGGAGTGACATTCATACTCTTGGTTTTCTCTACCTGGGGAATTAAACCCCACCTGATTAAAAACCGCCTGATGTTGTGAGATGCTGTATGTACCACGGGGCTGACAGCTCTTTTGCTGGAGGAGTGTTGAGCTCCATCAGCTTCGGATACTGGATCCTCACAGCTTTTCTCTGTTGTTTGTGTAGCATCTCATCTCCAGGTCACACTTTTGAGGAAATTTCAGTGCAGTAAATTCTTTGCTGAAGCTTGATTTTTTTTTTTTTTATTTTTTTTTGTTTCTCATTCTCTGGTGCGATGTGGCCAGTGCTGGTTTTGTCACTGCTCTGCAGCCTGACCCAGCGGGGCACGCTCTGCTCTGCAGAATGCAGCCTGCCTCCTCCAAACGGCCGCTTTCCCCGTACGCCCGCTCAGATGAAGACAGACGTGCTTTATGGCCTATTTTAGTCTGCTGCACTCAGACCGTGCTTCAGCGGACCTTCACAATAAATGTTGTGTAGCACTGCTGAGCTGGAACTCTTCTTATCAATTTACAGGTGTGACAGCGTCTATTTAAGGCAAGAAGCTATAGCATCTGCCATACAGCGGGCAGGGTGTAGCTGTCTAATTGCTGCCATGCAACAAGAAAAAAACCTGCCAAATTAAAATGTGATTGTTTCAAGTATTCCATTTTTTTGTTCTGTAATAAAAATTTTTCTAAGAGGGCTTTTTTTTTAATTTAAAGCAGCCTATTCATTTTATAATATATTGATTTTATAAGGATGGAGACAGCTGCAAGATTCCTTTTCTAGCTGGAGGATAGGCTGGACTGGCAAACCCAGTCTGCTGCTGGTCAGGACAGGGAAGAGGGAAGGGTCCTCTGAGTACCCAGAAGACCTGCATGGTAGAGGAGATAAGAGACACTCAACCGGGTATGGGCTCTCAGTGCAAGATGAGGGCTGTTAGCAGTTGGGTCGTTGTAGTCCTGCTGAATCCAGAATGGCTTTTGCAGAGGAGCTGGACTAATCCTGCAGTATGCTCCCCGCTGTGCCGAGTGCAATTCTTTTACCATATAACCATGCCTCACCCTTCCTGAGCCATTTACCCTGTAAGTGCAGCCCCCTGTCCCTCTCCTTTGCCAGGTCTTGTTGCATGTGTCCCAGGCACCCCCTCCCAAACGCAGCCCGAATCCTGCTGGGTGCTTGGGTACTTGTGGTGAGGACTTCAGCAGAGCCTGTAAGCTGTGCATCCTCCGGCAAGGGGAGATGTGTCCGTCAGCACTGGCAGGAGGGGAGGGATGGCTGCTGGGTTGTGTTGGTTGTGCAGAGCTCTTCCAAATTTTACTGTGCTTGAGGCTTCATCTTGTTTGTCAGACTTGATCGAAATTGGCCAACAAATGTGGGAGAGTTAGGGAATCAGCTGCATAGTGCGAGTTTAAGAAAATGGAAAATCATGTAATAAAAACCAACAATGAGGGTTTCTCTTCTAGTTAAAAAAGAAAATTTCTGTTTCTTTCGGTCTGCTTTTCATTTTAATGAATAGTGAGCAGTGTCATCGTCTTATTTTTGGTTTGCTTATTATTTTTAGATAGTGTGGGTACGCTTTTGAGAAGCTACTGGCAGTAAAGGCGTTTCCAGTGAATCAGTCTCTTATGTGAAAAAAACCTACAAAAAAGAGACATTGCGTGTAGCTGTAAATGGAAACTGATGTCTCTTATTGCCCAGTCTGCAAGCAAACCTTAGGAACTGTCATTAATTAAGCACCTATGTTACAGGTATATAATATTCCACTTTTGCGTTATTTTTTGTGTTGCGGGAGGCACTGTCGTATTGCAGAGAAAGCAAAAGTCTCAGGCCTGGAGAGCTGAATGTCACGTGTAGGTGGGTTTTCAGGGCACGGAGCAGGTGTGTGATCTGTAGAGGAAGGAAGAGATTCTCTTTTAAATAGGAGTTTTTAAGGTTAGAAATGTGTTGTTACTAAAGCATTGCTGCTTCAGCTCATTTCCTAACCCCTGTGCAATCAGTTGTTCAAACTGCTGTTTGCTTTCTTGTATTAGAGTCATGATGCACATGGAACTTACCCTTTTCGTGCACAGGTCTCCCTTGCTTTTTCTTTCATGTGCAGAATATCTCTGTTCTCTTCCCTTATTTTTTGCTGGGTGATTCTCAGTAAACCGTTGCCATTCCCTCACTCCTTTTGCAATGACGTTTGCTCAGAGACTAGAACGAGGTGTGGGGCTGAAATCCTCTCTGTTCTGCAGGGAGATGGCTTGTTTGGAACTCGTGAGAGATGTGTGCTACAAATGGCTTTTGAGGGATACAGGAGCTCTTGTGGCAAAAGTCAGATCCCTTCTATCAAAAGTTCAGCTAAGCACCTACAGCATAAACAAACCAGGATATAACATAACCGCGGCACAAGATAGCATGCATAGCCCTGGAGGGCAGTGGGACCCTCCACACTGGTGTGTCACCTTTTCCCTGGTTACTGTCTTGGTCCCTTTTTTTTTTTTTCAAGCAATTTTGTGTTTTATTTCTATTTTTATCCTTTCTTGAGATTAATAGCGTTAATGCTCTTCATGCTGAAAAGTCCTGCTTGGATGCCTCTCTTAATTCATCATTTTTTCACCTCAGGGGGTGATATTTACAAAGGTTGTGAGGAGGATGTAATAATTTTGGGTGAAAATTTAAATTTACTCATTGCTCAGGTCCATAGATCAGTGCATTTGCTTCTAAGGCAAATAAGTTCTTATGATTTTCTGGCAGAAGTCCTTCCCGAGTGTCTATAGTCTAAACTAGAGGGACTACGTACTGGAAGTTTTAATAACTTATTATTTAATTGTTATCTTATTTTTTATAAATCCCTGCCAGGTGTTACAGAAGAGAAGAGGGCTCGAGAACTGCCGACGACAAACACTGTGAACAGGCTGACAGTGGATATGGTGGAACTGGAAGCTCTCAGAAAGTCTGTGGAGGACTTTTTCTGCCTTTGTTATGGTGGGTGCTTTAAAGTCTTCTAAATAGCTGTTCTGGATTTCTAAATTTTTGTTCCAGCTGGGAGGAAGGTACTGCATGATCTTAGCCTTCCAACTATACTGCTGCTAAGGTGGTAAGTTTAACTTTTAGTCACTGATTCTAAAGCGTACACGTGCATTGCATGGTTTTCTTCTTGATGTGTTTTGTGGGATGTGATGTGACATTAACCCCCAGCCCGTTTAGTTTTTTTTCAAGAAAGCCTCTGTCTGTATCTCTGGAGTTCAGTGCACGTTAGTGCAGGCAGTGCTTGGTTTGCATCTGCACCTTGTTTTTGCTTCAGTCTTCTCCAAAGTAAAAGGTTTCATGAGGGACTCGTCCTTTTGCTAACTTGAGCACTCCTGACCTCCAAACGATCTATTTTTTTTTTTTCCCCTCTCCTCTTTTTCTAGGTAGAGCTTTAGGAAAGTCAACAGTGGTACCGGTGCCGTATGAGAAGATCCAGATGGACCGGTCTGCGGTGGTAGTGCTGGGCCTGCCCAAAGGACTTGCATTTAAACATCCAGAAAATTACAATGCTTCAGCTCTGAAACGGATCTTGGAAAACAAATCAAGCATCTCATTTATTATCAAAAGGTTATTTGCTCTCTCTTGTGTTGGTCTGTTCACTTTGGTTTTGCACTTGAGTCCAATTAATTTTAATTTTTAGTTAAATATGTTGCAGCCCGTTTCTCTTAAACAGAAGTGATCTCTCTTTAATGTTACACTACCAAGTAAGTAATGACGTCTTTACTAAAGCTGTGGGTTTTTCTTTCCATGTTTCCACACAGGCCTTTCCTAGACCCAAAGAAAAAACAAGGTAAGTTACTATTTACTCAGACTAAACAGAAACAGATCAGAATTTCAGTTTAGATAGCAATATAGATATAAGATTTGGTCGTGTGGATAAAGTGGGAAACTGCAGAAATTCCTAGACTCTGAGTTGCCTTATGCAACTATAACCTTTTCCTTTATGCGTTCTGCCAGGAGCAACTAATTAGAGATAAAATTTGTTCTATTGCATTCTTCGTTCTTTTAATGAATTTGAATTGAATGTGCATTGGATAGTATCCTAGGGAAAAGAGAAGTGAACTGATGAAGGACTGCATGGCATTTTTCAAAGATGCCAAGACTTAAGTGCTCTGTGTTCCAATACGTATCTGACATTGGCATTTATACGTCTTTTTAAAAATTGATTTAATCTTCTGAAGTGGCTAGGTGTTGTAGTTCCCATGAAAGCCTCTATATATTAAAAAATCTGAGCTAGAGTGAGGATTTTAAAACTCCGTGAAGATTCACTTCTAGCTTAGAAGAAATCCCTTCTGCTGTTCCTTTTATGGGATCGCGTTGCTTTACTTGCAAAATTTGTACATGTAAGGATTTGTTTTCTGAAGAGGATGAAGCATTCTTTATAGGAGTGTAGTCAAAAAAGAAAACTCTCACTTGCTCAGGTGAAAGAGCCAGAAATTGATGCTGGATTAGTAATATTAGATGTGTCTAGTAAGAAGACTAGAGAGTGGGAAATGAGAGATTCTGGCAATACAGTATTTCTATTGAAAATGCAAGGCAGGTGCTCAGTGTGGTAAATGACATTCTAAAAGCATAATCTGTGTCTAGATGTAATTTTGGAGTAAGCTGAATCTCTACAAAACCATCTATTTTCTTTTAGTTTAGGTGAAAGATTTGTTTGCCTTTGTTTGCCAAGATTTTCACTTAGCATCATGAAAGAGAGCGGTGGAAGCATGGTGAAATGCACATTTGATGTGATTTTATATTGGTGTTGCTTTATAGATAAATAAAGCAGTTTAACGAGATCTTTCCCTCATATCTGTGAATACAGAAAATATGCGCGTATGCTTGTAAAATGTGAACAGGTTTTCGCTTCGTGAAATCGATGTTACGTTTTCAATTTGTATTTAAGGTCAGTGGAGTACAGGAAATTCAAAGATTGTCTTTTAACTTTCAGGAGCTCATACGGCAGATCCTTCACATTCAATTATACCTCCAGGTGGAAGGTGAATTTAAAATAATGTATTTTTTTTTTGTATCAGCTATGTATTTTATAGTGTATCTGTCTCTTAATGTGCTTTTTCTGTCCAGCTGACCTTTGGATAACTTTTGCTTGCCTGGGATTGTAAAAAGCATGAAGCTGAATTTTCTTTCTTTTGACCATTATTTGTGGGGAAACTGTTCTGAATTAAACAGCTGGCAAAGTTTCCCCTTGGTTTAATTAGCCCAATGAGTGTTCTTAATTCACAGTCTGTCAGTCAGGGAGAAGTTTGTCATGTTTTATGATACAGCAGCGATGGGGAACAGATGTAATACTGCTTTCTGCCCCCTTCTCAATTAAAAACACTATAATAATTTTGTTGTTGTTAGTAAATGAAGAAATTGTATCTGGAATAAATCAAAAATTGGTTAATGTGAAGACAGGCATCAGTTTTCTGTGCTTCTGATTTTGCTTCTCATTAAATGACAAACATACTTCGAATATTGTGCATGTCCTGAAAGTGTAGGGATAGGAGATTCCTGCCAGTTCCCTTGAGATAAATCAGAGAAGCCGAGATGCTGGGTATTTTGCTTTTGTGTTCCTAGTTGGACAAAAATACTGGGAGATTGATTTTACTTGACAACCTGTAAAGCTTGAGGATCTTTCCAGAAAAGTGTTATTTGTTTTTTGTAATGTCAATGTGCTTGATTTGTTTGTTTTTCTAGCTCTCTTCCTATTCAAGTGAAAACAGAACCAAATGACGATTCTGGTAAGTTCAAAATTTTGCCCTTATTTGCAAAAAATAAATCCGTTTCTGTTCAGAAAGCTGAATTTAAGCAAAGATAAGAAATTCTAGGAAAAAAAGCAGCAAAAAGCCATCCTTTGTGAGAAGAAAAAACTTTTATTTCCTTAAAATTGTCCACTTTTCAGTTGGAGTTTTTGTCAAATATTAAACCTCAGCCAAATGTTGCCGTTTCTAGAAGGAAATTTGTAAAATGTTGTAGCCTAAAATAATTCATCTTTGTAACCAGTTTAAGGTGGAGAAGAAAATCATCTGGTTTTTATTTTGTTCTAATTCAAGATCATTTTGTCCCTACAGTGGAGAGACAAACTTGGTTTATTTGTTCATATTACTAAAATATTGAAAATGACAGAATGTCCATTATTAGCTAAAATGGAAAAGAAAATAAATAATAAATAGCAAAATGGATTATTTATTGCTAAAAAAATGCCCAAGCATTCCCGAGTTCCCCTGCAGGTAGGACAAGATCCTGGGACGTGCCGCAGAGCAGTGCTTAAGCATGTGCTTTGAGGTGGAGGCGTGAATAATCCCGTTAAAGGCGCTGAGACCACCGGTGTGCTTAGAGATAAGCTGGTGACTCTCCCTTTGTTGGGTTGGGCTATGGCACTCAGCATTTTGTATAAGAATTAAGTTTTTATATTTAGACCAGTTTTTTGCTCTAGTTCTTTCTGCTTCACAACTTTAAATTTGTGGCTTGGGAACCCTTCATGGCTGATGTTTATCTTAACGTATGCAAAGAGTTAACTTGAGCTTTTTGTCAAGTCCGTCCATCCCAGACACTTTCCAGGGCTGCTTTCTAGGCATGTGAAGTAATTCTCCTTTTGTCGGAATGTTTTGAGAACATTTTAGGGAATGTGGTGAAGGCTTACAGAGGGGATATTTCACTTGGAGGAAGCCAAGAGCAGTTGAGGACCAGTGGTGTTGCTCCATCGGCAGCACAGGTTGATGCAGACTGTCTGAACTTGGCCGTGTGGAGGAGTGAGCAGGAGCAGGGCTAGAAGGACTATCAGCACGAGTGATAAAATGCTTTTTTTTTTTTTAAAATCTGTGATAGTTGGCAAAAAGGAAGGACAGCCTTTTTTTTTGATTCTTCAGATCCAAGATAGCATTTGCAAGGGATGCCTGGTTTGTAGGGAAGCACTGAATCCTGAATCCCTTGTGACAATGACCAAGATGAAACATAAGAAACCAGCGGGTCACTTTGTTCCTGTTGTTTTAGCTCAACAATTGTGTTTCAGCACCTGAAAGTATTTTTTTTTTTTAATAGAGACTAGCTAGGATCTTGATGGATGTTTTGTTTGGGTTTTTTTAAGAATCTAGTTAGTTTTAGTTTCTATATTTGATTCCTTTATTGCTTCTACAGGAATTTCTTTGGCGAAGCATACAGTAATAGTGAAGGAGGAATCAGATGATCCCGAGTACTACCAATATAATATTCCAGGTAATAATACTAACTTTCATATGTATTTATCTCATGAAAGGGTTGAATGCTGAAGTTTTGCTCCCTCTGTGCCTCTCTTTTAATATTTTGGTCATTAAATGTGCAATTACTTAGGTCTGTTAAGCTACAAGATTTCCATTCTGGCTATCATTTAAGTTATTCTGAAGAATACCAAAAGAGCTAAAGTACAACTTCAGCATACCCATATGTGTGTGTTTGGGCTGAAAGAGAAATTCCAGGAGTCTTTTGAACTGCTTGGGCTTTTTTTCTGAGAGTCCAGTGTGCAGACTGTTACTCCAGTGACCTCTTTAAGCAGGAAATAAACCATCGTAACAATGCTGAATCTTTTCTTTAGTTGAAAGTTTCAGTAGTTTTTATAGCGTGTCAATCACTTTTCCTGTATGGAATGACTAAAATGTGTGGAGATTGTATTGAAAGGTTTATTTATATAGATAAAGCATAACAACATTTGTTAGGTCCGTGACTTGGGCTCTGTGTATGTAGTAAAGTCTCGGTTGCGTTGCCTCATCTCTGCATGTTAACCTCAACTAGGAGTGGAAGAAGAGAAATCATTATTTCTGTAGGTTGAAATTAATAGTAATTAAGAAGTTGTGATTATAAATGGCAATATAGAATAACTAGAACCCTAAATGTATTACTTCAGCCTGTTTGCATTTGTCGTTAGGTTAGTTGAGCAATACAAAGGAACACAAGAGAGCTGCCGTGCGTCTCTGAAGGACAGCTGTATGTTCAACAACCAAGTCCAAACCAGCACATCATTTTGTAATATTATATTTCATTAAGATAACGTTTTTGTGTGTGTGTTTAGACACAAAGATTCTGGAGATTATTTTCTAATGTCCTTTAATAACTAACTACAGGACTGTAGAATCAATATTCTCCTACGGGCATGTCTCAGGTGGTGTAGGGGCACTGCCCAGAGATCTGAACCATGCCGCATGGCACAGTGTCACCACTCCAGTTCAGAACTGGAAAGGTGGGTTCTCTGGTGTTAGGATTATCTCTTCTTCGTATTAGCCTCAGGGGATGGAAGGGTTTACAGGCATCATATAATGTCATAAAAATAAGTACTTTTCTGGAGACAGCCTAATCATTGTTCCTTCCAAAGCCAAGTCCGTCATTGTTTTGCTTTTCAGCCTCTTGTGGCTTCCCACTTAATGCATAAAAACAATGTCAGAATCTGGGCAGCAGCCTGAAGTGTGATCCAGTGCTGTTTGAAGAGAGTCTGTACTGAAATCACTTCCTTGCAAAATAGTAACCCATTGTACTGCAGTGCGTTTGAGCTAAAAAATCCCATTTATACAATATGCTTCCGTAGTGACGTCTAAGCAATGTGGATTTGAGGGAAGGGAATTTCTGTTGTCTTCTGCAGAACTCTAAATTTACATCTTCTGCCTGGTGAAGAGCAGTATGTATCTCTTTCTGATAAAATGGTGCTTGATTAATAACTCCTTCTTTCCCCTCTCCCCGTGTAGTCCTCCAAACTCACATTTAAAACGAGACAAAAATGAGTATATTGATAGAAGCGCCGGGGTGCTGTGAGCTAAAAGATGTTCTCGTGTCAAGTCGTGCTGCCTGTCCCGGAGTAAAGCAGCTTCCCCTGCATTTCTTCAGGCTACTGCTGCTCAGATTCAAGCCAAAGGTGGTACCAAGCACAGAGAGCTATAAGTTGAGGAGGTTTGTGTGTGCATGATGGTGCTGTGCCGAGCAGTGAGCCGTAGAACAGCGCGGTTATCCCGAGGTGTGTTCCTGAGGAATGGTGCAAGCCTGCCCAGGCATTGCCTTAGGAGAAATGTGCTACAGAATAAAGAAAACATCCAGGGTCATAGTTCTTACTAAAAATACCCTACTGCAGAAGCCGGGCTTACTGATTTGTGAGAAGAAACAACTGAACTGTTAGAGAGCAGCAGTCTGCTCGGGGCTTCCAGGAGAAGATGATTTACTGATGAAATTGTACGGTCATCGTTTCTTTCTGAGTTTTTGCTTCCTCTCACAGATCTGTGATGCTGACCAAAACACTGTGTGTCCTGGTGGCACATGAGATTTATCAAACGGGGAAAATTATACCTGTAGGTGGATGTTCTTTTAATTGCTTGTTATCTCCGTAGCAGGTTGCAGCATTTGGATGTTGCCATGAGTTAATGCTGAGTTACTAAATTTAGCAATGTTTTAGCAGTACACAGTAAGAAGACTGAGAAGTAGGGACTTTTGTCATCAAAAACTTCATGTGGGTGTTATGACAAAGTGTTAGGGACAGTTTTCTGTCAGTGGGCACTAGCAGAATGGCAGTGGGTGGTTTTTTTCCAGTATCCTGGATGAATGTGAAGGTCACTGCAGTGTTAATGCTTTGGGTGACACCAAGGACAACCTGTGCTGGAAGAAAAATACAGATTTTGGCTGTTGATTAAATGAGGAAAGTGACTGAGCGAGATCTGCAGGACTAAATCATAGGATCACAGAAGGGTTTGGGTTGGAAGGGACCTTAAAGCCCATCCAGTGCCACCCCATGCCATGGGCAGGGACACCTCCCACTAGCCCAGGTTGCCCAAAGCCTCATCCAGCCTGGCCTTGAACCCCTCCAGGGATGGGGCATCCACAGCTTCTCTGGGCAACCTGGGCCACTGCCTCACCCCCCGCACAGGAAAACATTTCTTCCTCGCATCTCATCTCAATCTCCCCTCTTTCAGCTTCAAACCATTCCTCCTCATCCTATCCCTGCACCCCTGATCCAGAGCCCCCCCATCTCTCCTGTAGCCCCTTTCAGCACTGGAAGCTGCTCTAAGGTCTCCCCGGAGCCTTCTCTTCTCCAGGCTGCACACCCCCAGCTCTCAATAACAACACATACTGGAACGTTCCAGCTGTCGTTGTTGATATTCCTGCATATACCTTATCTATAAGCACCAGTTGTTATGGCTCTTAGGAAAATAAATGTTAGTTAAGATGCGGTTTCTTAGTTTAGTGTCTGAAATGTCATTTAGTCCTTGAGATGTGGTTTGTACTGTTAGATTAAGCATCTTGCTGTGCTGTGGGAACAGATCTGTTTCCACGGCTGCTGCAGAGGGACCGGCATTCGCCGTCAGGAGGCTGTTTAACTGATGCGTGAATGTTTTGGGCAGTAACAGACACACATCTTGCTTCTTGCTAGAAGGCTGTCCACAAGACCCAGGCTACCTTAAAGACTTTTCATGGAAAAAATTAGATCAAAATATCATCGGTGCCAGAATGAGGAAAAACTCTGATTCAATTAACAGAGCAGAATTAAGAGCTCTCTTATTTTTTTTATTTTCCAATTTACAAAGAAGCAGGAATACATTAAGAAAACTCCTCGGTTTTATGTACCAGTCCTCTTCACCAGCACAGAGTAAAGCAGGGCTTTCTGGAGACACAGCCCACACAGAACTGAGTAATTTGCTGACTAAGGACCAAACATTTCCTGAAAGAGGCATGTTATCTCATGGATTTTGTTGATGCAAGTCTCCAGTTACCACTGATGCCTTGAAGTTAAAACCAAGAGAACTGGAAGCGGAAGGGAAAGGCTGTAACGGTGTGTCCTGTGAATTGGCTGGTTCAGCTTATGAACCGTTGCCTAATGAACTGATTAGTTTAACTTATAAAATACTTGGAAGTGAGTGAACAGCTGCCTAGCATCCTTTCTCTTCCCCTGTTCACCATGTGGCTGAACAGTGCTCTCAGTTTTGGAATTTCAGGAAATGCTAGAGCGAGGCAGGTAAGATACAGGAGATTTGTCCAAAACAAATGAGTTTGAAAATATCTTCTGCTGGGAAAAAAGTGTGAAATGGGAACGTAAAATGTGCTTTTGTTCTCACTCTGGAATGCTGAACGTCATGAACATCTTCCAGTGTGTCTCTGACAACAAAATATTTCTCTTTCGGCGATCTCCCAGGATGCTGGATGTCCATTTTAATGGGGCTAAAACCGTAAAGCTAACCTGGCAGTACTCTGACCATCATAATGTGAGACTCAGCGTGTAGAGTTGTTGTATTCAACAAAGAAATCCCAGAGGATTTATTGAGAAAACAAGAAAGCACAATGTTGTGCTTCCTAAAGGCATTCTGATATTACCCTGGGAATGGCATGTCGTTCCCATTGCTGCCATCTGTGTAGCAAAAAAAAGACCAAAAAAATGAGCATCAGTGACGATGCTAATCCATGAGATGAGAAATCTGCTGCTTCTGCCAAGTGGCACAAGTTTGGCTGGGTCATGGCAGGACATAATCCGTTAGAAATAGAGGCCGAGGGATCTGAACTCGGTGTTAGCATGTGGTTTGTTGGTGGGTAGCAGAAGGAATAGCTGTGACTGTGGAGGGAGTGACATCTGCTCCTGTTTTATAGGAGTTGTTAGGATGTGAAAAATGACATATTTGTGACGGGCATTCCAGAAGTCTGTGATTGATAGCGATAGCCATCTTTTACCCAGGTCTCGCTTCACTGCACAATCCCAGCCCAAGTGCGTGATTCAGCTGCAATGGTCTGTTAGTATTTATCTGCGGACAACAGACCAAGTTTTAGTCTGAATGTTAAGGAATTTCTGAGTGCCTGCCTTCAAATCTTGTAGCTTAGACCCCAAGACATAACCATAGTGCAGGATTTTACTTCTAATGTGTCCTGTTGTTTTATAATTAAGCCTCCACCTGTGTGACCATGCTTCCTCTGCTGTACCTGCTGCAGTGGAATTCAATTCTTACCTCTCGAGTTTTCTTCTTTTTTTCTTTTTTTTTGTGATTTCCTCATAACTTTTGTTCCTAGATGGAACTTTTTTTTTGGATCTGGTTACCACCATACTTGGTTTTTGGCTTTTCTTAGTAACGTGATGTGTGTCTGTGTCCCTGTCAGGTGCATGAATGTGGTGAAGTGGAAATGTATCTGCTTCTGTTCATATCTCCTGGTGGTAGGACTTTCAAAATTCTTTTAAATTTCATTTTCTAGTCTTTACTAAATTAGGCTGGCAGAGGATATTGTTTTACACTTTTTAATTTCTGAAACATTTTTTCATACTGTTTTTTCCTCTGTCAAAGCTTCATAATACAAAAAAAAAGCTTCAAGTTTCAGAAAATAATCTGGGTGGGTCACTTATAAAAGGTCTGATGGGTTCACTACATGTACTGTATTTTTTATTGACATTCAAGCTGAGGGGATTGAATTTTCCACGCTTAATCCCAGCGGCTGTAAGCCTGGTGAGTGTATCTTTTTAACTAAAGAAATCTTTCTTCAAGTTTGAATGTGTCAGACTTCCCATTTTCCCTTTTTCGTTTGTGTCAGCATGTACTTGGTGTGAAGCTAGTGCAATATAGACAATTGCAGAAAATGTATGTAAAACAATCCTGGCAGGGTTTCCAAATTAAGGAATAAACTTGAAAATACGTGCTTATAATAGGAGGTTTGCTTACGATGGGATGCATGCTTCTGGGTGTCAGTGTGTTATGAATGATGGTAATTGCATGTTCCACAGGGTTCTTAGGAAACGACACTCCTGCCTGGCTGCAGACACTGAGTATGTGTATTTAAATAAAGGCAAATTTAGTCTGTGGAGACGTGTTCCAGCACACCCAGGGAGGCTGTGTTGTATTCCCGCTGGCCCGCAAGGGTTGCAAATCCCACTGTTTGGATGAGGATTTCTCCTGGTGTGTCCTGGAGCACCCCCAGTGCCCCTGGCTGCTCCCTTGCTCCTTTTCCTTCCCCGGCTTTTTCCCATCCTTGGGCTTTGGTCTTGATTGTGCTGGTACCACTGAAAAAAAAACCCCAAACACTCCCCCAGCGAAGGAAGAGGGGCAGGAGCAGGTTAAAGCAACACTTATTGAAAGAAATGCATAGAGAACAAGGAACCTTGTGTAGGTTCCTCGCTTGAAATCCTGTTCTAAAATCCCTTTGAAAATCTGAGCAATCAAATGAGGCAGAACGGTCTCAAGCAAACATTATTGTACCACCTAACAATCATGGATTTTCTTTAAAAATTTCATCCCTAAGTATTAATTTTCTTGAATAACTCCTAGTATTTGATACTGTGTATGTACTTTGGGTTGATGGAAATAAGTCTGATGGTGACACTAGTCTTTTCTATCTGTTCTTAGCTGTATGAAATAATAAATTTAAAATATTTGCCTTATTAGTTAACAGGAGCTTTTTTTGTTGTGAAGCTGTTAATATTCGTTGCTGATACACTTTTGCACCTACCTCTAAACAGCCATCATTTCTGGGGAGCTCTATGATCTCTATGCAGGTTCTATTTGCAAGTGAAGGCAGCAATGGTTCGTTTACGCAGAGCAGTCAGTCCGAATCCTTCCGTTCCAGTTAGTCCCATACATTCCCGTATGCCACGCTTTATATACCTACGCTATTTCCATGGTATAGAACGAGCTCTTGCTCGGCGTGCGGCCATGTGTGCTGTTCATTCTTTCAGCTGAACCGCAGGAGAGCCAGAGCACCAAGCAGAAGGATTTTAGGGGTGTTAATTTCATCTTTTAAGTGTCGTTTGTGGGCTGCTTTCTGCTATTTGAAGCAGGTTATATACAGCCATCAAAAGAGCTGGTGTGATGAAAAGCAAAGAACCCTGAAGTGTTGTAAATTATTTGAATCTCTCTGAATTTGTCTATTTAATGTAGGTGGAAGTTTTAAAGTCCCAAAGGACTCCCTAGGAATACACATTTTATCAAGCAGGGAAGAGATTAAGCTGATTAAAAATTCATTGGAAAAGGGCAGAACCATCACCATTTCATGTTTTAAAATCAGATTATTGACTCAAAAAAATTGAAAACTTGCTGTTCTGCATGAGTCTCTGACTGTTCAGAAGTTTGAGAAGCGCACACCCCTGCCATCAGCCCCTCAACATTTTTATTCTGTTGAACTGGATGAGTAAGGATTTATACGCTCTTAATATTTCACGCGGTCTTTCCTAAGTTCACCATTACAGAAAGTATGAAATGAGCGTGTGATACATGAAGTGGGACGTATGTATGGACTGGGAAAATGTGTTGTTTGTGAGATACAATTTCAGTTTCTTTTCGTTCCCAAGCAGGCCCTTCTGAAACATCATCGATGGATGGAAGAATTGCTGTTGCAAGAAGTTGCACAGGTAGATCTTTTAGTTGTATTTTTCTCACATCTGTTTCGGAAATTGAATGTGTGAGGTTTGCTTTTCAAGGCTCTGCCTCCTAAGAGTTAGAGAATTGGAACTTGAACTTCAGTTGCCTTAATTTCCAGGTGTCCCAGTAGAGAGACATATAGAAGGAAATCTCATTTCTTTCCTAAATTTGAAAGGGAATATCAGGTTGATCACTAAAGCACTAGTAATTTGTACAAGTCAATACGTTTCTCATGAAATTTAGTCTGTTGCATAATAGGTTATAAAGTTTAATGAACTTCTGCTTATGCATTATGAGTACAACTTGATAATTTCTTTCTTTCAGCTGTGTGTGAGGTGGATGGGTATGTACAGGACAAAGCATATGGAAAGTCTGTGTTTAGTGGAAGGAGTTCCTCACTGTGTATGAACAATATCTGAAATAAATTTACTCCAAAATTGTACTTTTTTTTCCAGCTCTTTACAATACTGGTTTACCCCTTTGCAAACACTAGAAAACGCTAATCTGCGTTTTAACCCACAAATTTCTTTATAATGTCAGAGTGCTCCTGCTGTCATGAATTTAAGATTAGGAAATTGAGCCTTCTGTGGGTTGTTCATGTGTACCTTATCGTTCTGGATTTTTCGCTTATGAAAATCCTTGCTTTGAATAGTTGATGATAAAAGTTCCTGTTGTATTTTTATTACGGTGTGTTTTTTACTTTGTATTTGTCTAAAGGAAGCCACCAGGGTTCCGATTGCAGTGAAGGAACAGATGTGGAAATACCGGTAGAAGGTTAGAGATTTGAAATGTTTTTTCATGAGAATAATTTACCATCATTAGATATTTTTTACAGAAATATCTGAAAAGATGGCACCTTAAGTTGTTCATCTTCTCCAACCATTCTCTTTCCACATATCCATGAGGTTGGCTTTTGAGTGTTTTGTTTTGCTTTTAATCTCCCAAATCATCCACTCTGTGGCTTACTTGAGTTGTGATGGGAGTCATCATTCTTTTAAATCACAAATTCCATTTGTAAGGTGCTTGTCACCCGACATGTAATGCTTTGACGTGATGTTAAAAGTACGTCATTCTGCAGCTGATTTCATTGTAAGCACCTGACTCAAACCTGAGCTGTGAGTATTTTTTGGAAGTTGTGGTAGCAGCAGTACTCGTCCTTGCAAATCCCATTAAATTTGCTTTGAAGGTAAATGTTGCCGTAGGTAGGTACCATTACATGGGGTTTAAAAGCACATCTCTTGATAAAGGAGAATAAAGCTCTCTGCTCTTGCCGACTGCACTGATAACTCTACTTATTTGAGAAGAAATAACCTAGTATTTTGTTTTTCCAAGCATAATGCTGTGAGCTTTGTGCCTGACTGTGGAGAGAGAGTCTGAGGAAAGGGCAGTGTGATCTGAAATGGCTGAGACTGACTCTGCTTTGGTTTTGACTCGATAATTTTATAGCTCCAGATGCTGCGTGTGACCCATGGTGTCAGAGTGCAGTTTAGCTGCACACCCTTTTCTCAAATCTGTTCTCTACAAGTTTCTGTAGGAGATATGCTGAAAGTTGTGCCCTGGTTTTGCTGAACAGAATAAACCTGTTGTTCCCAAAATTTAGTATTTATCAAAAGGTCTATAGGCAGTGATTAGAAATTGCAGGTAACAGTCACACTTTAATTTCATTTATTGTTTAAATAGGCATACAGCATAGGCAGTCTTGTCTGGATTCTGTGAAGTAAAATTATTTATTGCTGATCTTCACAAAAATGAGTAAGAAAGAAAAATCAATGACAGTGTTTGGATTTTATGAAGGCTTTGGTGTATATCTTTCTAGCTATTATTAAGGAAATACATACAATAGGCATTTAAAATTCACCTACAGCCTGTGATGCAGAAGATTTGCAGAAATTATTGTTTTCTTCGCAGAAGAATGTCAGAGGATGTACGAAGGCATCTTTTGGTGTATATCACTGGGGGGTTTCGCTGGTTTTCCCCTCCAGTAACCTTGGCAAGATGGTGAGAAAGGACACGGCAAAATGATGTGTGCCTGGAATCCCTCAGATGAGCTGTAGCTGATAGAGGTGTCTGAGGTCTTGGTGGGACTGGATGAGTGGGGAGCGTGGTGGGATTGAAATTCATCAATCAGAAAGTCAAGGTTATGTGCATCAAAAGAAATTGTTCTAAACTGAATGAAATCATGTTTGAGAAACTGGAGACAGTGCCGGTGAATGCCAACATGTAAAACTGGGGAGAAGGCTGCTGCTTAGGAGCTGTGTGCGTTTACCCAAGATCAGAAAATATCTCATGATAATACTTTGTTAAAAGAAACACCTTTTAGTGTTTAAACCAGTTGGTTTAATATGACTTCAGAAGAAAAATCCCATCTGAGAGTTTTCTTCCAGAACCTTGTTACCGTCTGCTTTGACATTTTTGCACGTTTCTTTTAATGATGTTTCCCAGGGATTTGGTACTGGACTAGAAGGACCATTTGCCAGTCTTCGTGGCTGTTCTTAAATTTCAAAAACAATTTTTTCTTTCAACTTTTCTGATGCTCTCAAAAAATATTCTAAATGATCAGGTGATGTGATAGTTATTTTTATGACCATACTTCATGTTCACGTCTATTACCATTACCTCCTAATTCTTTCCTTTTTTTTGCTTTGTGTTTGCTCGTTATCTACCCAGCACTCACTCTGAATTAGATCAAAACATCCTATTATGTTTTCCATAAACGCGATGATATATTGGAGGTAGTTCCAATATACTCCAGTTGAGGTCTCTCAGTAGGTACTGCTGCATCTCTGCTATACCCAACATCGTGTGAAGAGCCTTTGAAACGGAGATTTCTTCAGACTTGCTCCCAAAGTGATATCGTGCTTCCAGCTTACAGAGATCTGAAAGAAGATACTCTTCAAAATGCTCAAGCGCAGCGTTACTCTGCCAGAATAATTATATTCCTTCGTACACTGCTATTAGTTTTGAAATAGTTTCCAGTATAACTCGCCTTACTTTTTTAAACTTTACTGCAGTTCAGTGCAAATTGCTCTTTCTCCCACCAAGTGTTGATAGGCCTAATCCTGTTTATTATGTTGGTGCAGACTGCCCCAACGCAAGCATTGTCATTATGAATTTCTCCCTCGTTTTTCACTGTTGGCCCTGCAGCCTGTTATGGAAATCATTCTCGTGTAACAGCTATGAGCCTATAGAAATGGTACAGAAATATATCATCTGTAGGAGCACACAGCCTTTGTTTATGTTTTCAGTAATCCTTGATAATAAAGAGAAAAATATTTATGATTGTATTAATCCTGTTAAGCCAAGAATAAGGAATTTCCTGCTGTCATTAACACCAACTCTGCCCTGCTGCACACACAGTTTAGCAAGTATAATCCCCACCTCCTTACCCCTGCCTGGAATTGCTTAAAGGCTTATAGTAAAATATCTTTGCTTCTGTTTTTGTTGCATGCTGTGAATGCAAAGTGTTTCAGTGAGCCAGGGTTCTTCGTTGACAAGTGTTGGTTTAAATACAAAATCACGGAGTGTTTGGCTGACAGCCTCTCTGTATCCATCACTCAGCAGTCCTGTTTTTCCCCTTCAGAGTCCTCCCAGCACACCCCTTCAGAAACGAGTGAGGATCCTGAGGTCGAGGTCACCATCGAAGGTTAGTTCTCCACTTCATTGATTTCAGTGTAATTGGCTTTTTTATGTCCAAAAAATGTTTTACAACGCCTGCATTGCTTGGCACTGAATAAAGAGGGTGATGTGCCAGCCTTGGCTGCAGTTTGGATCATGCACTGCTCGGTAAACATCCAGTCCAGAAGCTCCATAAAACCATGATAGACTGAAGCATATTTTTGGACTTAATGGTCTGGTTTTGAAATGTGTGACACAGATTTGTATCTTTCACATATTTTTCAAATATTGGTAATGAAGAATACTCATTATTTAACAGCCATTAATTTAGATTTTAAAAGATTTTACAACATTCATTCAGAAGAACACGTTTTATAGGCACAGTGTAGTTACACAAGATTTCTAGTTAACACTAGCTTCTGGGAAGAACTGTATCATAGCAGAAATGATGTGTTATAGGTGGTGGAGATGAGCTTCATTTTATTTCTCTAATATTGATAACTATGAGATAAAAACCTTTATACTTACCACCTGCCTTTCTCATCTAAATGGCACTGAAGCCACTAACTAGTGTCCGTGTTTTCATGCTGGGATGTTGGTTGGGAGCCAGCTGTATTTCTGGTGGTTGTGAATTACATGTCCTGCAACTATTTTAAAACCCTTCTGAGATGGACTTTTGCAATGCTTGCTTCTGGGATGGGCAAGGTTAAGACCACCAAATTAGCAATTTAGAAGTTAGGCAAGACATTTTAGGACCCAGTTGACACTTCTGGCATTGCTTTCACCTTTTTGTAATCCAGTAATCCAAGTAATTCTTACATTACCTTAACAGAAAAGGTAGTAAGAGAATGGACTGTACCATTTTTACCACAAAAGTAAAAATGCTCTGAAAGATTTTCTCTAACAGAATATAAAACAACTGTGTAGATGCAAGAGAGGTCAGTGTGTAAGATTATTCTTCCTAGGTAAACCGTACCCCTGGTGACCTGGACAGATGCTATTGGTGTGTGAAATTAACTTCCATTTTGTTTGTCTGCTTTAACCATTTATTTTCTTTAAAGTTGCAGGTATTGTTAATTGGACAGTTTTAAAAACTCATTAGCCAGTAGGGAAGATAATGGTTTGGACTGGGGAGTGACTGGCTAAGTAGCAGCTCACTGAAAAATGCCTGGGGTTTGCGGTTTTCCCCCACTACTTGTTTGTGTGTGTTTGAGGTAGGGCTGACCTGTTAAATGGGTTTCAGTTCCAGCCATCAGTTTTACATTGGTTTGAAACTGGTTTTAGGACCTTTGAGCTCTTCAATATAAACCTTCAGTACTGTGTTTCAAGACAATTTAGTGGAAGGATACTTCCAAGTAGATAAAAAATGTGATCTATGTCTGCACAATTTATTTCCTGATTTCTTTTGCTGTTGCGTGGTCATTCATGAGATGTCCAGTTGTGTTTCAGAACACAATATTGGTTTCCTTGGGAAGTACAGAAGAACTTTTGGTTTTTGCTGTCTTACGCCTTGTGCTGGCTCCCTTCTGCAAATTGTTCCTACCCAGGCCAGTAGCTTTCTGAAGTTTCTCAGATAAATAATTCATTGCAAAATTGGATGCCCTGATAAAGCACAGTCCAACATTTGTGTTAGAGCTTTGAAATTCAGAGTGGTTCCCATGTTGCACACGAGCTGTCTGGACATTAAAACAGTGATATTTTTATGTTTCTTTAAGAGGATGACGAGGACTACGTGCCCCTTAGCAAGAAACAGAAGGTCACGGAGTTAGCTAATGAAGTTGCAAGCAGTGGGAAAAGAAAAACAAAAGAGTTCGATTTTGGTAAGATAAACATGAAAGATTCTTTTGTCTCTCTGCTTTGTTTTATAAAAAGGTATTAGACATTTTCACACTACAGGAGTGAGACATGCCGGGGGAGTATTCACGTAAGAGCCCAGGGCTCTCTGTAGGTGTATTGCAGCAATATAATCATCGTCACAGGCTGCCTCTGTTATTTCTCGTTGTTCAAGGTGACCATCTAAATAGACTCTGCAAGTAATTTAATAAAATAAAGTCTAGATTTTTGTCAGCTGGTTTCTTGGACAGGAAGATAAGACTGAATTTACTGGTGTACGGAATGATGGCAAACCAAGGGTCAGTCAGTGGTTGTGGTGGAGTCACCAAGAGCTTCACCTGGCTGTACATCTGCGGTTAAAGAGGGAAATGTTACAAGATTGAAGTGATGCAGCAATAGGAAATCTTGAGCTCAAGACATGTTTATCAGTGAAGAAGCTGCACTACAGGATAGCAGTAAAAAGGGTGGCAGAAGCAATTATGTAGATTTATCCACAAGGATGTTATTGCAAAATATAAACAGGTTAATTGATGTAGGTGATATTCCAGGTAGCTGGAATGAAGAGTTTATAGGTGGATGCAAGGCAGCATGCCAAAATACGCTTTCCCCTCTAAATGAGGTCTTATTCTCGCCCACATCTGACGCTTGCTGTCCTCTTGATATCCGTGAAATTGCATTTTAAAAATATAAGCTTAAACATGGCAACCAAAGTTGTGTACGTTCGTCTGCGAATGAATATTTAAACCCCTTTCGATATGGACTCAAAATTTGATCCTTTCTTGTCTGATACTAGAATTTTTTGACAACTGGAAGCATCATAGCTTGAATGGCCTCATTTTTTAACCTCTGTAGTTACTAGATTCAAGTCTTTGGTGTAAGAAATAAGCTGCAAATACACTTGCTTATTAACTCATTGTTAAAAAGCCAGCCAGCATCTGGTACATCTACAGAAGAGTTGTGGCGTTTTCCTAAAAGCATTGAGATAGTACAAAAAGCTGTGAAAACCTGTGCTCTCTGCCACAGCCAGAAAATTACATATTAATATCCTGCCATTTAATGCAGCTCTCCACGGAACACAGGATTGGATTTGGGAAACTTCTGTCTTGCAGCCTGTGTCTTCTTTCAGAAGTAGGATTTACAGGAATGTTTTGCAACATCAGGACTTGGAGAAATACCGGATTAAATCACAGAATCACGGAATCATTAAGGTTGGAAAAGACCTCAAGGACCCAACTGTCAACCCAGCACCACCCAACCCACTGAGCCATGTCCCGAAGCACCACATCGACACGCTTCTTGAACCCCCCCAGGGATGGTGACTCCACCACTTCCCTGGGCAGCCTGTTCCAAGGCCTGATCACTCTTCCAATGAAGAAATTTTTCCTCATATCCAGCCTAAACCCCCCCGGTGCAATTTGAGGCCATTTCACCTTGTCCTATCCCTTGTTGCTTCAGAAAAGAGGCCAGCACCCACCTCACTGCACCCTGCTTATTAAGGTAGAGGATGGCACGATGCCTCATGACCCAGACAGTGGTACAGATTTGTGCCAAAACAACTTCTTGTACTTGCTGTAAGCTTCATCAAGCTTCACTAATTAAGCTTTTCAGCGCCCAGATCTAGATCACTATCAACAGAAACTGCAAACGGACTTTACCCCTGATGGCAGTGAGAGCTGCTGACCGAGCTGTCAAAGAGAAACCATTTTGGGAAGTTACTTTAGCCAAGTTTATATTTTATTTTTAAACTTGATTTAGCATCTGCACAAGTCTTGGAAGTAATCTTCTATTTTATTTTATTGTGTCCTCTCTAAACATTTTATTTTGTCCTTTTTCTTTTTGAATGTATCCATATATTTTCAGGTGTCCTCTATCCTGTACTCCACAGGCACCTGGATGCGAATGGGTAGTGAAAGCACACTGTGATCCTGGTAACACAGATTTTACAAGAGATTCTCAGTTTCGTTTGTAGTCTGACGTGTCCTCCTCCCTTCTTTGCAGAGAAATGGAACGCACGAATTACAAACTTGAGAAAGCAAGTAGAAGAGCTGTTTGAAAAAAAATACGGTATGTGTTACACTCCTTTCCAAATAATTGCCTCTGGTCCTTTGACCCTGTAAATCACAACTCTTTGGTGTGCATCTTGTTGTTGGCTCAGGGGCACACCAGTACTGAGACCAGTAAAGGGTTAAATATTATTAGAAGACCTAAAACTAGAGAAAATAGCTTTTTTCTTTCTGATGAGCAGACTCAATTTCAAAATTGGGTGCCTGTATTTGGCACCGGAGTGTGAAACTTGATTGTATTTTTCAGTTGTGCTCAGTTTCCAGGAGCTCCAGTGTGCTCATGTCTTGGGCACCCATGTTTGGGAGCACTGGCCGTTTTTCTGTAATTACAGAGTTCTTCAGTGAAATCATCTTTTAAAACATCTCTGGGGAGAGGTTACCACTGATTGATTGTTCCTTTTTGATTATGATTGATTTGCAATGAAGCAACAATTACATGTTAATGGTTCTTGGAATGAAAAAGGAGCACACACGTTAGACTTTGGAATTTGTCTCCAGACGCTGCACCTAGGCATATTTTGTGTCCACATATCACAGAGTAAATCTGTATCAGCAAAAATTTCAAGAGAAATGGTGGTGCTTCTCTGCTGTGAAAAGTGGAAGTGCTTTCAGAGTGGACCTTGTGATTTGGAGTTCTGGCATGTTCTGGGTGTGACTATCAGCTGACAAGTAGTCCACTGAAAGCAACTCGCACCAAGTTAAACCAGTTCAGAATCTGATTTACAGTATTTTTATTGCTCTTGAAAGGAGCATCATTCTTAGTGAATTGCTTTAATTTTGCTTTGGTGGTTGCACATAGCCAGCCTAAAACTCTCCCATGGAGTCTGTTGAATACAGAGCTATTCCTGATTTCCATAGCTGCCCGCATGGTATTGAATTATCACCTTTTTCCCTGTGGATGACAATGTTTCATTGATTCATAAACCAGTTCCATATTGGATTCCAATTCTTTCTGTCTATCTGGGCATGCAATTTCCCATTTACTGAATGTGTTAAGGATGTCCAGAATTCCTAGAATGCTTCTCAGATTTGCTGTAACTCCGAAGTGTTTTAGCAATGTCAATCACTGTCATCCATTACAGCTGACATGGCTGAAAATATTGGGTTTATTTTTGTGTTTAGATGTAAACTAAATGGGATTACTTTTTAGTGTAAGTACAAGATTTGTCACAAATACAAACTAATTTAGAAAAATGAAACCTGTATCCAGTAGCAAAAATGTGTAACGTTCCAAATCTGAGAAGCTTCACTGTAGAGGGCGATGCTGGTCATGTTCTTAGGCTGTCCAAAGAGCATTTGCTGAAACATTTGCTGATTTAAAAGAAATAGAGACTCTCTTGTAAAAGCTAACCTGTTGTTAGTTACTTATTTAAACAAACAGGATTTGTGTTATTCTGCAGCTGTCCCTGTGCAGTGATCTGGATCTTAGTGATGTTCTTGATCATTTTTCCTGTGGCTAACGGCTTCACAAAAGCTCGTTTCCACCTGAGGCTTGGCTGCTGGATGTGTTATGTTTTTCACCACTTGCCACAACAGCCTCCAGGGCTGAGAATAATTTTAATTTCTTGGAAGAGGTATTTGACTGCACTAAAAATCTCCATTAATGAAGGACTGGTGTGATCCACAACAGCTCTTTTGGTGGTTCTTCTGCAGCTCCTTTGACGCAGGTCTGAGGAGGGTTTCTGCAGTCTATTTGCTAAGTCATCCTCCAGGTTGTGTCCCTCTCTGTGTATCTGTTCTGTCTCCAGTTTTGGCCGTCTTATATTTGGCCGTTGAAACCAAGTTTAGTTGAAACACAGTTCTTACAAATTTTCTAAAATTTTGATATTCAGATCTCATCAGAATATAAGACTAAGATACAGTATTTTCAAAGCTTCCGTGTTTTGTGATAAGCATACCTGGAACTGTTCTGCTTCCAAGTGGTTGAATGAGTACATTACCCAAATGCCTTGAAAACCTGAATTGTTTTATTCCTTTTACCGATGTCTGAACCACTGGCTGCTTTCACAGTACATTGAGTTGCTTGAAAAGGTGCCCTGAGTAGTTTTCCTTTCAGAAATGCTGCAACAACATCACTGTACTCTAATTTGGCCTTTCTCTCCTCGAATAATTTTTTGCATCTAAATTCCATAGCAAAACAACAGAACATGACAAACTATTTGCAGACCGGTCAGATGGTAATAGAGAATTCTTGTTGCATGGCCTAAAAATTAACATACCCTTGTGAGTATAAAGAAAACAGCCAAACCAGCCCTTTTGGTATTTGCAAACCATCACACCATTCTCCAGTGTTTGGCAGCCCGATCGGTGTATTGATGTGATCACCGTCCTCATAACGTAAAGAAATCCACTGAGGTTATGTTCCAGCTGTGGGTGAATCTGTTATTTGCTTCCAAGCTCTCGTTGGTAGGGCCATGCTTTTTTCAATGGTGTTAGAAGTGCATTGTTTATTTCATTACTGAGCCCTTGGATTTCCAAAAATACATTGAAGCTTTAGGAATTCACTCAAAAGAAGGGATGTGTGCCCTTTGTCTAAGGCATTAATGACTCTTGTAACCCAATAGCAGCAACAAATGATAATAATCAGAGTTAATGAACTGAAACGTGCTTGGTTTATAGTTAAGTCTAGATGATTTCATCTTTCAAAATGTGCTATTAAACAAAACACAAATACTGTGAAACTTCATTGTAACAGGTGCGGTCTCTGTTATTAAATATTTACAGAGTAAAGGGAAAAGAGGCGAATCTGCGTATGTATGCAGGTCTGCAGCTTGCACACTGTGAATTCATGATTTTCCTATAAAACAAAACAAACCCCCACAAATATGAATGCTTGCATGTTTAAATGTGCTGGGGGGGTATTGCCTGTCAGCTAATTGAAATGTTTTTCAGAGTGATGTCAAACAGATAATTTGAGTAGAGCCACAAGCCAGTCTAATGCTTTTCTTCTCCTTTTTATTAAAGCTCAAGCTATACGAGCAACAGGTCCAGTGTCTATCCCATACCCACTCTTCCAGTCACATGTGGAAGACTTATATGTGGAAGGGCTGCCAGAGGGAATTCCCTTCAGGCGACCATCCACGTACGGCATTCCCCGTCTGGAGAGGATACTTCTAGCAAAGGAGCGGATCCGATTTGTGATTAAAAAGTAAGGAATTTTGTCTCTATATTACTCATTATTTTCTGCTAGCTCCACTCTGCATCATTTTATCTTCAAGAACTTCCAAAACTGATTTCTGCTGACGTATTCTTTTGGAGTACTGATGGGTAGTTTATAGTTGATGTCACTCCGATAAATTCAGTTTATCAGATCACCGGAGCACTACAGTGGTGGCTGAGATTTGGACAGATCTCTTTAGTGTTACAGACTTCTTATCATGGGTAGATCTCTTTGTACTATTTTAATCTCTACAGCTGTAATATGTGTTGAAAACCGTTGACTAGGGGATATTTTATGCTATCTGAGGATGGTGACCTAAATTTCATAGAATCACAGGATGGTTTGGGTTGGAAGGGACCTTAAAGACTGAGTTCCACCCCACTGCCTTGGGCAGGGACACCTCCCACTAGCCCAGGTTGTGCTTTTATTTTTCTCTTGCTGGAATGTTGTATCAAGGTATCTATGGCCATATCTGTACATAGCATCTCCCAGGGCAGGCTTGAGGCCAAAATAGCTGCTGGT
This sequence comes from Pterocles orientalis, assembly GCA_011057875.1. NCBI lineage: Eukaryota > Metazoa > Chordata > Aves > Pterocliformes > Pteroclidae > Pterocles > Pterocles orientalis. The sequence goes on along the minus strand of WKFP01014351.1, from coordinate 775,833 downwards.
TCATGAGAGTTAGTTGGATGCGTGTCTTTGGTGTGTCTGGAGGCGGATCAGGTAGTGTACATGAAGGAGACCTTAGATGTACGTAGAAACTGCTTGGGGGCTCGGTTGCCTGCTGTAGCTAGCCTGGCAGTGTGCTGCTGCCTTTAAAGTGAGGACCTGAGATTCATGAGATGTTCTGCGCTCCTTTTTTTTTTCCTGTTTTGCTCCTTTTTTTTCCTTTTTTGCTCCTTTCTTGCCTTGGTGTCTTTCCTGGAAGGACCATGACTTGCTGCAGTGGCAGGTGGTACTGGGAGGGAGCCTGGACTGAGCCTGCACTCAGGGTGTGCAGAGAGAGGCTCTGTGGATGCCCAGTGCTGCATTTCGGAGCTGCAGAGCCCTTGAGATCCAGCACTGTGGGTACGACTGTGGCGGAGCGGTTTGCAGCTTTGCAGTGGGTGGGTATTTACCTTTTATAGTTTTGGTTCAGGCAGATGTGATATTTCACACCACAGATGGGCGTTTACAGTTTAAATGAAGCTTCTGTGAGTAACAGCTGATATTTTACTGTTGTTCGGTGGCGTAGGGCCTAATCCAAGAGTTTTCCAAGTGGATAGGGATCTGCTGATGGCAGTGGTCACACCCAGACTGGTGGCAGTGGCAGTCCATGCCTCTGTGCATGCCGCCTTTAGCAGGGATGCTAATTTCTCAGATTTCAGAGGTGTATGTTCAGTTTCTGTCATCCTAATGCTCACAGATAACCAGAAAAGAGGAAGAAGGGCCTTTTGGCTCACTTAAAATCAGACCCTGTGTGTAGATTTCAACATTTATGCACTGCTGGCACCTACTCTTGTCAAATTTGTCTTAGTTGTTAACAGTAATTAATTTATGCTGTTCATCGGTTTTGTAATGTGTGGCAACTAGAACCGCTCAAAAACCAGTTCAGCTCTGAGAAATGTCAGAATTTTAAAACTTTTTGTTGCTCTAATATGGATAAAACTAGATTTATTTGGAAAACAGAAATGTCTCCTTTGAGATTTTTGTTTTTGAAGGTTAAGTTTTTGATTTGGAACTTTTTTTTCTGGTGAAGTGCATCTTAGACCTCAGAGAAAATTTTAATGTTACCATGAAATGTTATGGCTCGGGTGGATATTGGTGTCAGGCATGAAAAATGTTTTTGTTCGTAGGGTTCCAACCTGCTCTTAAAATACTTTGGTGTTAATTGGAATTTAATGTTCAGGATCATAATGTCCACTGTTGGGTTTTTTTGTTTGTTTTTTCTTTCTGATCCATCAGCAGTAACTTGAGGCTGTAACTGTGGGCTGTAACTTCTGGTTATCAAAGTGTGTGTCACTGTTGACGCATGTGTATTAAATCTTTCAGGCATGAGCTTTTGAATTTAACAGATGATGTATCGTTGGACAAGACAGTTGGACAAGGAGGAGGAGGAGGTAGGTCTTTAAACGTGTGAAACAAGTACAGTATGTTTTCCTATTTGTTGGTCTTCATGGTAGCTACTGTTTGCTTTTACTAATAACACATTGCAAATAATTCCTCTTGGTTTGAATTTTCTTTAGCTGCAAAGTGACAGCAATTTTCTACTGGCAGTCCAAGCCAGTGTTGCTAATACTAACACTATCAACTGATTTGATTCAGCTGGCCAGAAGGAAAAACAGTAAGTGTTAGTCTGTTGAGACCCAGAGAAAAGTCAGTGGTTTCCATAGTTTACTGGGTAGGCAACTGGAGTTTACTGGGTGGGCAACTGGAATCATGTTCATTATCATTTCATTATTATGGAATATTTCCTTATACGTGATATTTGCCAAAATTAGATTAACCGAAATGCAGTAATGAACATACTGGTTGTAGTGACGTTTATTACTGTAAATCTGACTTGCTCAGATGATGGGACTCCATTTTCACATCGTAGTGCAAAGGCAATGCGCTCTAACCACTTTTGCCGTTAGGAATACTTTTCAGCGGATGCATGCTCTTACGTGTTTTGTCTCCATTGAGCACCCATCCAAAGGTAACAACAATAACCCTGGAAAAACAAGACTACAAGAACAGGCTTCTGCTACAATTGCACTCACGAACTTGATTTCCCCTCAAGTTGGGAGAAAAAAGTTTAGTTTGGAAAAAAAAAAAGTTTTGAAAGAATTGTGCCTTTGCACGGACACTAGTTGGTAAATTACTTTCTTGGACTTGTTTTTTTCTCTTCAGTTGTATTCTACTGTCTCTTGGGCTTCAGGGTTTTTTTGTTAATTGTCCAATTAAGCCACGTGTTGAAAGCTTCTATGCCTAAATGAATGGTAGCAAATTGCTCCCAACCCCAAAATACTAACTGGCAGCCTCAGCCTGGTTGAACTGGGAATTTTTGGTAATAGCAGAGAAATTCTTAGTTCAGACAGACACAAGCATGAATGGTAGTGTCTGCACTGCCGCAGCTCCGTGAAGTTGTATTATATACTCACAGTCTTCTGTTGTAAAAAGTATATTAAAGACTGTGCTTAAAGTGAGCATTAAGGATCTAAATTAAGCAAAGAAATTATGTGATTAGAATGTCACGTTTCACACATGTAGGAATTAAACTTTCCTGCAGTATAAGTTAAGCTAGTGTCTCAGGTCTTAATAACCTCCTGTTCCTTTGAGCACCAAATCTGACTATAAAAATAGTGGGTAGGCTAATGACTGAGGCTTAAACATAACTGTACTCTTATGTGGGTTTTTAAATTAGCCCTTTTCTCTGTTGTTTTTGTTGTATTTTATGGTTACACTGATTATGAAGACAAAGCAGGTACATTACACAACCCATAAAACCCCCGTAGCTAAGAAAACTAGCGATGACCCATTTTTGTGGCACAGCGTTACGAACAGTCACTGTGTGTTGCTTGTCTTCACTAATTCGTAATGATGGTATATTCCTGTGTGACCTCTGCGTTATTTCTGAGAGCGCGCCTGTGAAAGCTGTTGATAACATCTCCGGGAACACAGCTCATAAGACAGCAGCTCCCTGAGCCTCCTTTCCCTCTGTTTTCTACTCTCCCAGTTTGGACTCCCTCTCTTCCAGTAGCTCATCATCTCCTCTGCTGCTCTGCGTGCCTGCCACCATCTCAGGAGAGAGCTGTGCCGCACCAGCCCCTGCTCCCAGCTCCTTGCAGCTTCCTGCCCAACATCCCTCTCTCTCCATAGCTCCTGCGAGCTTGTGTCCCAGCAGCAGAGGAGTGGGATGGGTACGGTGGCTGTATTTTGCCTGGCAGAAGAAAGGCGCCTTGCATTTGCGTTCCTGTGGGAAATGGGCTGATCAGGAAGGTTTTATGAGATGGCCTCAGCCCCAAAGCCCTGAGAAGGCTGATAGCGGCTCAAAGACAAACCCGGTGGGCGGTGACGATGTGACTCAGGAGATGGCTGGAGATGCGTGAGCAGTGCCCCTGGAGGTGGCCTGGGCTGTTGCAGTGCAGCCATGGAGCAGGAGCTGTTGCTTGTGCATGCTGACCAAACCCACAGCATGGCACCTGTCTGGTCACTTGTTGAAGATTGCTGAGCTTTTATTTGTTGGTCACAAAGTTATATTCAGAAGAAGGAAGTTACTTTTTACAATATGTGCTTGGATTGCTGTCACCTTGGGTTGACACCGACCTACAGATGGGTTCTTGTAGGGACCCTTGACAGAATGATGACGGCACTAAATCGTAGTTACAACTAAAGCTTTGTTTTCTTAACAGGATATTATGGTTAGTATAACACAGAATTTATGATTAGAGTGGCACAAGAGTTCTACAAACAGAATCAATGGAGCACAGTTTATAAGTAGAGCAATACAGGATTTATAATGTAGCTTCACCTGCAGCTCCCGATCACCTGGGTCCTCTGCACATCGAGTCAGATCTTACTGCGTGGCTTGGTGTATTGATATCAACAATCATCATCTTGACTCAAAAATGATATAAAAGACAAGTCCCTCAATCCTTGGAGGAAGCAGAGGATGGTGGGGGTGTCCCTGGCCACAGGGGTCACAGGTCTCGCTGTCCAGCAGCAGCACTGGTCCAAGTTCCCCCTTTAGGACCTGGAACTGCTTGGTTTTGTGGACAGTGCTCCGTGTGCTGTTACACTGCCCTGTTCCACGTTGGGGACATCACCACCACGGGCTGGCCAGGCACCCGGGGACTTCGAGGCTGCTGAGGAAGGGAGTAGTTGGCCTGGCACCCAGGAACCTTGAGGCCAGTAGGGACTGGAAGAAGAAATGTTTGTTTTGTTCGCTTGGTTCACAGGACCTTCTGGGCCAGATAAGAGAGGGAAAGGGAAGGAATATGTGACCAGCTTGGTTGCCAAGAATGGCCGCTTGTCTTACAAAATGGCATCAGTTGTGCTAACCATGTCACCAGGGGTTGGGAGCAGGGGTGCCGGTCACAAATGATGAGCACGTGTGAAAAAACAGAAACAAAAGCTGTTACTGTTCCTGCTGCCCAATATGACAGCACTGACGTCATCACTGTGCTCTGTTGCTCTGCTGGAGGAACAAACTCAAACTCATGACTGTCTTCAGGTGCCAGACTGTCTCGTGAGCTCCAGAGTTGTGTGTGTATCAGCAAAGATGCTTGAGTGATAAAATGATGGGAAAACTGTGTAATCTTGCTTTATCGACCCGGATATGCTGAGCTGCATAGCTGGCACGTCTTGGGTTCTGTGTCTGAACTATGACTTAACTCGGGTAGTGTCAAGAAAAAACATTTTGGAGAGTTGGAACTAAGCTGCTTGCCACCTCAAGAAGAATGACAAAATCCCCAGGGTCATTTGATGCGGTTATTCATCCCCATTTAGAAAGGAGTGTCCACAAACAGTGGGAGAAATGAGCGCTGGAAGTTCAACAGGAATATACAGCAAGGAGCAAACGGCCTTTGTAAAAGCTTGCTTTGGGCTGTCCGTGCTTAGTGAAAATTCCTGGAAAGCAAGTTTTCATCCCATAAGCATACCAAAGGTTGCACTGAATATCAAGATAAATTTTTTTTAGAAAATGAGACTGGCAAAAAACCTAATCCCATCTCCAAATAGTATCTACAGATTGGAGGTGGATGGTGAAAGTGTTGCAGTTCTTCACGCCCATCTACTCTGTTCTGTAGCAAGCGAGATGTCACTGCTTCAATGGATTTTTGTACGGTTTTAGTATTCTGTCATTTCTTATAATTAGCTTTCCTAATTGCAATTTGAATCCATACTTCTTCAGTGTGGTATTTTCTGGGTTACCTGAAGATGCGGGATGGTTATGCATGCTATAAACCAAACGACTGAAAATAATAACAAAAATAATTAGGGAATGTTGTCTTTGTTCTGTGTCACTCATAAATACAGGGAAAGAGTGGTGTGCCAGAATCACCAAACTGAGAAAGATGGTAGATGAACTCTTCTGTAAAAAATTTGGTGAGTACAGTATTATTCTTTCCTTTTCTTTTATGGCTTTGTATTTCTTGAAGGTTGCTTTCATTTTTTCCTTTGAACATCTACATGAATGAGACCTTTGATCCATTTTTTCAAATTTTTAAAATCCTGACGTTAAGTGAAAAAGAATATATTACTCTGCTACTTATATAACAAGGTAAATTCATAGTTTAAAAAATGTATGTCTTATATGTACAGCTTGTCTAATTGCCTCAATTCCTTCCTATTTGGATTTTTTTTCCTTTGGTGAATAAAACAACCATTTACTTATTTATATCCGTTGCAGTTCCATTACAATTAGTATTAGAACATTTCTGGGTCAATTTTATGTTCTCTCCAGTATAAAAAAAAAGAGAGCTTCATAAGAGAATAAAATGTTGCATGATGCTCTGTAATAGATTAAAAGCATGGGATGAAACCACTGTGTTATGCCCCAGTGAGGAGCCCAGCATTGTGACTGCCTGTATCAACATGACATCATATGGGAAATTTTTATCTTCCTGATGTGCTGAGACTTGGACTCTTGTTGGGTTTAGGTATCCTGCATTGTCCCAGGTTCTAAGATCATGATTGCAATTGAGTGACCATTTGGTCACTTAGTGAGGTTTTTAATAAAGGTTAGTGGCCAAACTGTCCAGTTACTGGGTGTCTTTTGTTCTGACAGCCGAGGCCTTGGGGAGCACTGAGCCTAAAGCCATTCCGTACCAGAAATTTGAGGCCCATCCTACTGAACTCTGCGTCGAAGGGCTGCCAGATAACATCCCCTTCAGGAGTCCGTCCTGGTACGGAATCCCTCGCCTTGAAAAAATAATTACAGCAGGCAGCAGAATAAAATTTGTGATCAAAAGGTAAGTGTTTGTTTTAATGCCGAATCATGTTTTGGTGTTTGTTGGGTTTTGGTTTTTTGGTTGGTTAGTTTTTTGGGTTTTTTTTAGAAACAGACCAAGCAAACACCCTTGGTGTTATCAAGTGCTTGGTTTCTTTCAGTAATGAAACTTTGAGTGTCTTAATTACCCAATAAGCAGATTCTGTATCCTGCAGTGTAAACTGGGTGTATGCAATCCAGACCAGTCTTCCAAAATATCTTTGTAGCATTTTCACAAGCGTGAAATACGTAATCTTAAAATCCAAACTTTTCAGTTCCTGTCGTAATAAGTAGTAGTATTTAATTTATGTCAAGAATGGGCAGATGATTTGTGTTCTGGTTGCAGGCCAGAGCTGCTAACTACCTCTTCAACCGAAGCTGCTGAGCCCACGTCGAACACCCCAGCTAAGACAGGTACTGTCTCCAAGTGGGAATGGACAGGGTTGGGGGTGGACACAAGTTTGGATCGACACAACATTTTTCCAGAAGTAACCCTTCTGTAAGGAGTGTGCTGACGTGCTCTTTGTGAGGTTTGAAAAAAATAATTGGTTGTGAACATGATTGGCTTTCTGGATCGTAGTGCGGTCCAGCTGCCTTTGAATAACAGAATGAATCACCTTCTCAGCCGGGAGAGCTGGAGTTACTCTCCTGGCCTGAGACAAAGCTCTGGAGCCCCTTAGCATTTCCCAGCCTTCTTTGTTGGGCTTTCTTCAGGCTGCTGTTGGTAAGGAATCGTAATGCCTTCTTGAAAACATGAAGTGCCTTTAACACAGGAAAGGGATCAGATCATTTTGTATTTCTGAATGATCTGTGTTGGACTGTATCAATACTTTCTTGTGCTTTTTATTGCTGCTAGTGTCCTTTGCTTTCTTCTCTACCTGAGCTACAGATTGTCTGCTCTGGCTGGCACTCCTGTTACTGACTTTTATTTACAGTAGAGAACAGGACTGAAGGTTATTTTTTCATGCTAATCAAAATGTTTAGCAAAGTATTGTTCTAAAGTGTGTTGTTCTTATGCACTATGATTAATTAATTACAACTTTATAACAACCACTAGAATAATTCCTTCCTTCATCTAAAGGCTCTGAAGAATGAGTTCTCCTGCTTGGGCCAGTGTTTGACATTTGTAACTATGTTTAAAAGATTTTCCATTACGTAGAGGGAATTACGTGTATCATTTAAGCTGCCATTAATAGTCATTACTCGTATGTCCTTGTCTACTCAGATGCAATTGTGTTGATAGTTTGCAAGTTCTTGTGTTGAAAGAAATGTGTTCGAATATACGTCTTTATCTAGAACAGGTTTGTACTCTGACTTTTATATCCTTTTCTGGTTTTCAGTCCGAGAAGATTGGAATGTCAGGATCACAAAGCTCAGGAAGCAAGTAGAAGAGATATTTAATATGAAGTTTGGTAAGTTACGTGTTAAATGAACCAATTTGTAGTGACGCTGTGTTTTAAAGCTCACCTGTAAAGAGAGCAAGCCAAGGGATCTCTGCGGCAGCACTCGGCAGGGTACGTGCGCCAGAGGGCAGGCACCGGCGGAGCTCGGTCCTCGCTAGAGCGGAAGAAGAGATAGCTCGAGCCTGCTGCTTTCGCCTGCATTTCAAGGGTTCCTTGCAGGCGTAGTTTTCCACTGTGCTTTGATCTTTCCTGCAGCAGGGCAGGCGCAGGCCTGTGTTATCTGAGCACAGAGGTTCTGCTTGTCAAATACACAAGGCTGAGGAAACAATTAGCATCACAGATGTGTTTTTTAACACCCCAGCTGTAAGTCTCTTGAAGCGTGTTTGCATTCCTCCTGCCTCCTTGTCCATCTTCCCTAATTTTCCCCGCGCTGACCCTCCCTCTAACTGGCATGAATGGCTTTGTAACAACATCCTAGGCCATAGTTTTTCCATTTGCATGACGAAGATGATGATATCTGCTCAAAAAGCTTTTGGATGAAGAAAGTTCTTGGAAGAAAACATTAGGCACTGCAAGAATAGATGTTATCTGTAACAAGATGGACAAAGTCGCCGTTTGCAATTATTCTACAGAAAATAATAGAAAATCTATTTAAATATTTCTCTTGGGTTTTTTTATTATCTAAGTAGCAGAGCTGCCAAGCTTCTTAAAAGTACTTGAGATAAAATACCGCCCATTTGAGTGGGTAAACTGTTATTAAATCTTTCTTTTCAGCCGAAGCTCTGGGGCTTTCAGAGGCAGTGAGTGTTCCCTATCCTGTGTTTGAATCAAACCCTGACTACTTGTATGTCGAAGGCTTGCCAGAAGGAATCCCCTTCCGGAGTCCCACGTGGTTTGGAATTCCACGCCTTGAAAGACTTGTCCGTGGGAGTAGCAGAATCAGATTCGTTGTTAAAAAGTATGTTTGTAATTCAGGTATTTTTACTCCTGATTTTGAAGCTGTGTGATTTTTCTTCCCAGCAACTTTAGGCTTTAAATGCTGCCTAAATTCTGTTTCAATGAAACAGAACATTTTGCACATATGTTTTATCTCATAAAAGGATATACCTTCCTTATTAAAATTATATAGATGTGTAAATAGCATGTTTTATGCATCAAGGATCTGGGGGGAAATGGCCTTGTATCTGGAAGCTTTTTTCCTTCTTTTTCTTTTCTTTTTTATTGAAGCTAATCCAGAAAAAAAATGACAGAGTAGAAAATGTAGCTTTGTTTTCTAACTTTCTGTGACTATAGTGGATGGAAAGTTATCCATGTTTCTAGCAGAATTTTATTGTAGAAAGCTGATTGGAATGCAGCTGAATTCCAAGAAAGTTGTAACATTTTGCTGTATTATTTTTCTTGCAAGTGCAGCTGATTGGACTGTGTTCTGTTCAACTTTCAGGCCGGAGCTTGTCACTTCCTACTTGCCTCCAAGGCTGGCTAGTAAAATAAACACTAAAGGTAAACAATTAATTAACTATTATTTGCTGCCATCAAGTCATAAATACTTGCTTTCTGTTTCCATAGCAGACAGAGATCTTTGCGGCTGGAGAATACAGGTGTTGCAAACAAAAGGCATGATCTAGCATAGTAGCCTCTAAATCTGCTATTATTTGAAAAAGTTACTCAAAAATATAAATTTATCTGCTTTTTTTTTTTACTTAAGACTATTCCAATACAGAAAATGGAATTTACCCTATCTCAACAACTGTAGTTTCGCTGTTAATGGCCTAAACCGTATTTAACTTATAGCTGTGAATTGAAGTAAATAACAATGAAATTTTGTAAGAAAAGAACAAACAATAGTCTTTTAAGTTGTCTATAAAGAAATCAGAAGTAAACAATTCTGTTATTTAGATAATAAAAGGTACCAAAGGTGTCCCTCACACTTAGGAAGAACAAAGCCTTCTGTTTTGAATTAGTGGAGGGAGGGTTTGGGTGTGACACTGCCTTTTTCAGGAGTGCCAAACCTACTTTTTAAGGCTGTGAGCATCACTGTATTGTTCGGATTTTACAATGCAGACTGTACTTAGCACAGACACAGGTGATTCGTCAGTCTGTTGGAGTTTCTGAATACAGCTGTTTTTTCATGAGCTGCGCAGGATATACTTTATAGAGGGTTGTGCATTACAGCTTGTATTGTATTGACTTGCAGCAGCGAGTTCGAAAGGGTCGGGAAGTCCTGAGGGCAATTCAAAGGTCCCGGAGGTTGAAGTTACTGTTGAAGAAGGTACGGAAGAAATCTCATTAAATATTCTTCTAATGTTCTTCTTTTCTATTCTAATATTTTCTTCTCTAAGTTTTCGTAGCCTGTAATGAATTTAGACATGCACTTCATGTAGCAAACTCTGTTTCATTTCAGGGCTCCAGGTGCACTTTAATATAAATCAGTTTTATTTTTTGTTTCTGAATAATATTGGATTCTGTGCAGATGATGGTTATGTAGAATGTTGGAGTGTGAGAGCTTGCTTGGGCCTTTTATTCCAAGCAGAGATGTGGGAACTGATGTAGTCCTGAGCAGAGAGATGACAGATGTGATCAGTAGTATCAAATGTTTAAATACAACCCTATAAGAACATCTTAAGGAGTTTTATTTTACTCTTGATTCAGAAATTACGTTTTCTCTAGTAATCAAGTTTGGTGCATTGTTCTTGCCATATGATGGCTTGAGTCTGCTCTCTGTGTATATAAATGTCGTGTCTTTTTACAGGTTCTAATAAACCACAGACAACAGATGTTCAAACCAATGGGACCAATGTTACTTTCAAGCCACGAGGAAAAGAGTTTTCCTTTGGTAAGTCGTACAGGAGTTAGCACACATGCATTCTATTAGTATTGGTATTGAAAATTCTGGTGATTACACGTCAGAGCTATTTTGAATTCATTATTTATTCTGCAGTTAGTGAATGACTGAAGTTCTTGTTTTCACATGCATTCAGTTCTTCACTGTGTGGAATAATTGCCCTGGAGAACTCCTGGCTGATGTATGGAGAATGCTGTACAAATGCAGCACAGGTCCATTAGACCTAACTTGTGCTCATAAGCAGTTCCTTTAGACTTCTGCTCTGTTTTATATATATCTGTATATCTATATAATGCTGCAGTCGCTTGAAGGACTTGTCTGGTACATGGTACCACCAGAGCGCGTAAACCCAACTGCGATCTGATATTATGCATAAGCTTAGTAAGCGCTCCACAAACTTCAAATATTGAGCATCAGCGTGCAGGGATACCCGAGTGGTGCCTAGGAGCTAGGAAGGATCGGAACTAACATTGGTAAGCTGTGATCTGTCGGAGCTGGTTTTGCAGCATTGCCACTACCAACGTCTCCAGTTCTGGAAAATCAAGGAGAAGCCAGACAGGACGGGAAGCTGCGTAGTTGTGTTCGTGAGCGTTGGGATGGAGTTTTTTAACCATGACCTATCTGTGCAAGTGCTCTAGCACAGAAATCTTTGTGTTGAAAGTGGGATCAATTTGCAACCCAGATAAATTCCTTCTAGTCAAATGAAATGAATGACTCTATTCAGACTAACATTAAGTGGTTTCCAAGTCTCATAAAACCTTTTTTTCAGCATCCTTACATTCTGAGTTTATTTGCTCGTATTTATGTAGGAATTTGTTGTTATTTGCTTTATCATATTTATTCCCATGCTTTCTTTTTAACCATATGGTCATAAAATGTGGAAAAAAAGGAATTCTTTACACCTCCTGAGCCAGTTGAGAATGAATACAAGGTACAGATTTGGTGTGACTGCTCCTTTTGGCATGGGCAGTATTTATATTCACAGTTGTGTGCAGCTTTTTTTGGACTCGCTTGTCATTGTTAGACCTAGACTCTGAGTCTTTAGTTCTGTAGACCAGCTACAAACCACTTACCGCACCACAGATAAACCAGTTTAGCACCTGCTGCTGGTCGCTGTCAGAAACAGAAAGCCTAGCTAGGTGGGCATTTAATCTTACCCACCGAAGCTGAAATTATGACAGAGCTCATAGTTCTCAGAGAGAGGCGTGCGTCTCAGGGCTGGGTCACTGAACATAAGAAGTTTCTCCTGCTGTTTCGGGTGCTGGTTCACATTAGTAAATTTTATGTTGCCTGGTATTGTAAATTTGGATCACTTTTGAATTAATTTCAGTTCTAATCACTCTAGCTTTATCTAGTAGCAGTATCTTTCAAAGCTTTAAGAAAACGAGGATTCATGTGGGTATAGGTTTAGGTTGCAGCAGAACATTTCAGTGCCGTTCACAGAATAGTTGGTTATCAAGCATAATAATTTATTATTAAAATATTCTTAAAGGACAGATTCATTGTGTGTGTGTTGATTTAGTTCTTCCCATTTCTCCTCCTGGCAGAGGCGTGGAATGCCAAAATTACTGACTTAAAGCAGAAAGTCGAAAAGCTTTTTAATGAAAAATGTGGTAAGTTAATTGATTCTTTTTTACTGAGATGTCTCTTATGAACACGCAGCTGGACATATGATAGATAACGTTCACGTGTTTATTCCAAAAGTCCTGCAATCCTTGTGTACTGTAGATAAGCTCTCATTTGAGTTCATTCCCATGTAGGTTGCTTGCAATTCTGTGTCACATTTCCACCAGTTATTTTATTGGGGTTTGGAAATGGAGAAGTCGTGGTTGGATTATTACTACTTTAATGATCGAGAGACATAGTGACTCCACATCCTGGCACATCTTCTAAGTTGTCTTTGCTCTGTGTATGAATGGGATTCTGTATGACTTCAGCCTCTGCACCACTCCATACGTTATGGGTGGTATCTGGAGAGATGCGCTCCATCGCATCCCAGCGCTTTTTCTAGGGCAGGCTGTTGGGAAGGTAATTACTTTTGGAAGCAATGACTTTTCATTACTCTTCTGAGTGCGTTTTTTGGAACAAAAATACTAATCTCACCTGCCCTCCGTGCTGTTCTCTAGCAGAGAAAGAACACGTTGCCTGTAATAAACTGGAGTACAAATGGGATAGTCTTGTATGCGGGCCAAGCCAGTGGCGTGACCTGGCTGCACATTATGAATTTTCAACTGCAAATTATCATCAGATTTATTGCAACAGAATGACTTATGTTTGAGACTTTGTTAATTTTCTTCGTGCCTACTCATAGCTTCAGCAAAAAAGGCAAAGCCTGCTGGTTCCACCTCATCTAGGATGTATGTGCCAACTATTATACACCATTTATACCCGAGGGTTTCCTTTGTACACACATCAGTTATCTAGCTGGTAGCCTATTTGCTCTCTTGCATTCCAGGGGAAGCGCTGGGGCTGAGTGAACCAGTGAAGGTGCCGTTTGCGTTGTTTGAATCCTTTCCGGAGATTTTTTACGTGGAAGGCCTGCCCGAAGGAGTGCCGTTCCGCCGACCTTCTACTTTTGGAATTCCAAGACTAGAGAAGATCCTGAGAAATAAATCTAAGATAAAATTTGTTATTAAAAAGTAAGACTCCCATATGTTTTTGATAATCTCTTCTATGAGAATTGAAATGTAGACCAAAAAACAAAGTTGTGTCGCCGAGTTGCTAAATTACTCTATAAAATATACACTGGAAGATTTTTAGTGAATGAGGAAATGGTGAGAAAGCTCTTGTACAGGTAGAGCAAGATGCAGTCATCTCTTTTTGTTCTGAAAGACACTCACAGCGTCTTCTGGGATGAAGAGCAAGTCCAGATTTCTCAGCCCATTTCAGTTGTCATATCACTGCTCTAGTTTCTGCTGCATCAAGCACTTACGGATTACACCTAAAACTTGCTGGCAGTGTACTAAGAGCTGAGAACTGGAGATTTGTATGTTGGGGTGTTGTAAGAATTTATTTTTCTTGTCTAAAATAAGTTTAGGTATCCATGTGTCAGTGCAGAAACAATGGCAAGAGAAGTTGTGGAGCCTCTCAGCCGTTGCGTTCTTGCCTGTCTATTTGGCTGAGAGGAATATAGAATTTGTTGTATCAATCAGCTCCTGTCTTTAATAAATTAATATTAGAAAATGGCATTTTCTTTACTGTTGATGAATGTAATTTCATTATTTTACATGAAATGTTCAATCTGTTTGCAGGCCTGAGATGTTTGAAGCAGCTCTTAAGGAAAGTTCTAGAAGCCCCCAAAGTGAGTTTTTCAGCTGTTTAACATTCTCAATAACAATCTCTTTCAAGGATTAAATACAAATCAGGACTGTTGTGTGGTGATAACGAATTCCTGAAAGATTCATTCTACGTTGTGGTTGGTCGGTTTGTTTGCTGGTTTGTTTTTAAGACATGAAAAGCACTTACCAGTTAGAGTTTAGGTACCAGTTCAGCAAGGGAGCGTTAAAAATTTAAGTTTTTCACAATTACCATGCTTCTAATATATTCTTTATTACCTTTTATCAAAATGTAATAAGGAATATGTGACTCACAGAAGTAATTCAGATCTAGAAGTACATCATTTGTTCCCAATATGTCAGTAGGAATACAGGTAGGAGTGCAGATAGTGGAAAATGGTGTCAGGCAGGTCATGGGTTAAATGTTTTGAGTCATATTATTATCTGTTACTATGGGTTGGTAAAACTCCTCGAGTTAGTTGAACTATGCTAGATTGTGCCACTGGACAGTGTGGCTCACAAATATAACCGTAAGGGATTTCTTCTATGAACACATGGATCAGCAGGTGTTACTGAACTAACTGCACATGCTATGATTTTTTTTCTGTTAATAAAAATACCAAAATACGTGTTCCACACAGTCTTTTTTTTTTTTTTCCTTTTTGTAATAATCCTAGCTGGTTTTCTGAAAAGACTAACGTCTTTAACCTAGCCCTTTCTCCTCCTAGATTGGAAAGAGAGTAGTGCGTACCTTCAATCAGTATTTCTCGTTGGAAGCTGAACCCATTTTGAAAATGGGACTGGCTCTGCTTTGACAGACCCAGAGATTTGCAAATATCTGTTATTTTGCTATATTTTCTTTATATATGACATACAAGGTTTTGGACTCTTTACATCTGTTCTTTAAAATAATTCTCTTGCTTTTAGGAAACAATAATTCACCTAATATAGCCAAGATAGCAAGCACAATAACAAACACAGCGGCGAACACGGCTGTGGGTGTTGAAGATCTTAACATCATCCAAGTAACTGTACAAGGTGTGTATACTGTCTGGTGGTTTCACATCATAGTTTTTGTGCTTATATTCCAGACATTTTTTTGTTGTCTGAAGATTTTTTCCTCCAGTCAGGCTGGTTCACCGAAACACAAGTACAGTCTACAAAGAGCATAACTTAGCATTCTGGGGTTTTTTGAGATGTTAAATATTTTCTAACTTCTATGAATATCTATTCAATGACATCTCTAAAATATTCTTGGTCCAGCCCCTAGTTAAGAACTCTCCATATTTTTCCCTTTTTTCTCATGTAATAAATACTGATTTACATCCGTCTTCACAACTTCAGGAGGTCAGGACTCAGACTAAATTGAATAATCATGCAGGCTGAGCTCCTGTGTCTTAAAACTGATTGCTGCTTTCTCAGGCATATATTACAGTCATTAGAAACCGTGAGGAACACTGCATGCCATGGCCATCTAGTGAATGTCACTTTGCTTTTACCTTTCCCCACCGTTAGATGTACGGTAGGAAAGCAATTTGTGGGTTTAGATTAAGTTTACAGAATTACCTCTAGAGAATAAATCTGATGTTGGTTATGTAAATACTTCAAAGCTTCTCATGGGTTTCTTAACCACCATATATTTTTGCATATTTTTGCAATTTTGTGTTACTGCTAAAACTCGGAAAAAAGAGAGCACCCGTTTCGGAGTACTCGGGTATACCTGCTTTGATTAAACACGCGATGAAAAACAGGCTTTGGGGGGGGAAAAAATCTGCTCAATTCTGATGCTATGCTAATAATTTCTTCCAGATGATGAAAACGAGCGACTGTCAAAAGTAGAAAAGGCCAGACAATTGAGAGAGCAAGTAAACAATCTTTTTAGCCAGAAATTTGGTAATTGCCTCTTACTCCCCATTTTTACATAGGTGTGAATGCAATTACTGTTGTTCATATTGAAGCTACTGAATGATACATATGATCATTAAAATGAACAAATTTGAGAATTGTGTATGAATATTGTGACTTCAAAAAGAATCTTTTATAAGTGCTGTAGGTTTGGTGTTCTAAACAAAAAATCCCAAGCGTATGGATTGCTGTGTGATCCTCCGCTTCCTGTTCCATTCTGTGTAAGCACAGATGAAATATTTATTTTGGTGGCAAACGGTGATTCTTCTTAGCGCTGCATAGTCCTGATCTCTTAGTACTTGGGACTAGGGTAATTTTTAAATTGCTGTGTATATTTTCTTTATTTTTTGCTTCGTAATTGCATTGTACAGCAGTAATGACCTGAGTTTCTTACCTGACATTCCTTTGCTGGTGCTGTGTTGAATCGTTTTTCACGTGCACTGTAGGAAACGCTTTCCCTTCATGTAGCTCTTTCCTTAGACACCCTGTTCTGTAGCTTTTATAGTAAAAACAGAATCGGGGTTCTTTATGGTGAGCTGCCAGAGGTGGAGTTGTAACTAGCAACCTCGTAGTAACGTTCGTGAGTGTCACCCAGAACACCCATTTCTAACGCTGTAGTGGTTTAATTCTCAAGATTTTCATAGTTTCAGATCTGATAGAAGCTTGGGTTTGCATTTAGTTTCTTAGTTGTCTGAGGACATTTCTGCGATGTCACCATAAATACATAGACTTGAAAATAAAGATGACCTCTCTCGCTTAGGTGAAGCCACTGGTATGAATTTCCCCGTGAAAGTCCCGTACAGAAAAATCACCATCAACCCCGGCTGCGTGGTGGTGAACGGGTTGCCGCCCGGCGTGGCCTTCAAAGCTCCCAGTTATCTGGAAATCAGCTCCATGCGGAAGATTCTGGAATCAGCAGAGTCTATCAAATTTACTGTTGTTCGGTATGTAGTTGATTATTCTGTACGGGTGTTTTGAGGACAGCCCTGTACCTTGAATAAATTGAGATGTCAAAGAAGTTGCAGTGCGTCAAAATAGAAATCCTGAGGTGGTGTGGGCCTTGCTCTCCCATTGATAAGATCAAGTTTTGAGACAAGTCCAGAGCTTGTTGGCTCTTAACAGTTAATAATATGTTTGTAGTAGTGTTACTATTAATATTTTTAAATATTTCAGTTGTGATAAGAATGTTGACCTAAGCTCTTTGATAATTTTTTTCCTACAAAATGAGTTTATTTACAATACTTAAAAATACAGTATTGTCCAATTACAATATAAGTTGATTTTATTTGTATGTGTATGTTTCCATAGACATATATATATATAGACACACACACACACACATATATACAAAGTAAACTGATATGGATGAAGCTTAAACTTTGGAATCATGCTAAGAAGGAGTTAATGAATTTAAAATAAAAATTTGCCAGTTTATGTAACTTCTCAAATAATAGACTGCATCACAGGAGTCTAAAGGCTTCAGTTTGTCTTTAGAGAGAAAAATTTCTTAAATAAAATTTCTAAAATAAAGTAATTACTAAGGGCCCTGAATTCTCAGCCGTTGTATTGAAGTGTTCTGAGAGGACTCTTGCTTGATAACATTTTGTTTAATTGAGCTCTGAAGAAGAGGTGACTGCCTTGTCAAACCACGGTGCCCAAAAGCTGCTATGATGGTTCCTTTTCTTTTGTTCGACTTTCTGTTCGTTTTTTAGCATGACCTCTGTTACGAAAGGCCAGGCAGGGTTGCCTTGGGAGGGAGACCCCGTGCAGTTTATTTTAGAATCAGTAATTTTTTTTTCTTTTACAGACCGTTTCCAGGACTTGTGATTAACAATCGTAAGTATTTATGAGTCACTGATGGCAAATGTATACTTGTAACTTACCGAGATTTGTTTTCTACATTTCCAAAGAGATTTAGAACTGTCAGCAAGGTTTAGAACTGAAGCTGGCTAATATTCTGAGTAAGAACAACACAGATACCTAATCGTCTTCGTATCTGTTCATCTTCCATCACTGGAGGAGCAGCTTGGTCATTGAACATGGGTTTTGTGCAGTATCCATGTCCGTTAACTATGATCAGAATGCTCAGATGTTGATAGATACTGAGGTGAATCACTGAAAGGCTCTGAGCCTACTGTTTATGTAGGTATGATTATTCTTGTTCTGAAGAACATGAGAGGCTTGCAAGGAAATTTTTGGTGCTTGCAGGCAACGTAGGGAATGTTTATTCTGTAATAAAAAACATGGAACTGCAGCTCAGTCACAAGTGTTAGCAACCTCTTTGTGTGACAAGCTTCAGGATGTGCAAATTCAAGAATTTTTTTTTTCATTGTGAAGTTAAACGGTCATCATGTCTAATCCTAGAGCTGATGGAAAAAGTTGAAGCAGAAGCAGCGCCAGCAGCAGAACCAGTAACACTGCATGAAGCAGAGCATGACGCACGTCCTTGCAGAATGGGTAGGGTATGGAGTTCTCGTCTTATTGACAGATGATATTAGTAGTCATGTCCTGGGTACGCCCTGCTTGTGATGAGCCATTTTATTTTGACAGATGGTGTGTGATGGTGACTTTTATAGCTATTACATATTAATAGATTAATAGAAAAGGCTGTTGCTTCCAGGGCTGTTTCTTCCTTCAAGCTGTATCATTGATGTGTTCCTTGGTTTGATTTTTGCAGATGATGAGTGAGCTGAAAAGAAGGATTAGGGGCAATATATAAAGCCAATTCCGTTCCCATTTATCCATGTCTGCTTAACTCAAACTGCATGTCTGTCTGTGCCAGATAGATGTTCAGCCAAGTTAGGGTTGCCTGTGTAACACGTAAAGATCTAGAATGGGGTCTCGACGGAATTTTTGCCCACCGCAGAGCTCTGTAACCCCAGCTAGGGTGTGTCTAGACTGCACGCACTTCGCCCATCGTAATCTGAATGGAGAACTTAGCTTCATGCTATGAATAGCTGAAGTAAATGTAGTTGAGCAACTTCCTTTTGACCCAATATAGTTTCTAAATGTTCACAGACCTTTTAAAAATGCACGTCCCAAGTTGATGGAAAAGCCTTTTGCAATTGACAACAAGCTGTTACTCAGAGAAGCTAGGAAACTAAGAGAAAACATCTGATAAACATTTTAAAGAGTAAAAGGCACTTGCATGATAAACGTAATGTCATTATAAAGGAGACTACTGGCTTCTCTGTTTACGTGGGAGGGGAGAAGAACAGCTGTTGGTGGTCAGTGTCCTTCCTTTAATCTGTCTGTCCTTATCTTAAAAAGGTGACGTGGTTTTCCCAGCTCCTCTCCATCTATAACCCATCAGCACAGATGATAGAAAAATAATTATGGAAATAAAACATACTTTTGTCCTCTGTTCTGCACCTTCCCGCTCTTCCCCCAAAAAACACGTTCACCACTGATGACAGTATTAACTAGGAGTGATGACTTTGTTTTGAAATCCAGTTTTATATTTAATTGTCTT
The DNA here is from genome assembly GCA_011057875.1 of Pterocles orientalis. Taxonomy (NCBI): domain Eukaryota; kingdom Metazoa; phylum Chordata; class Aves; order Pterocliformes; family Pteroclidae; genus Pterocles; species Pterocles orientalis. The sequence continues at coordinate 756,659 of WKFP01014351.1, read as the reverse complement.
TAGTAAAGCTGGTCCAAACTTGGTATATCCTGTGCAAGTGCACGTTAGATTCTGCCAGGACTTGATGATATATCTCTACAGTGAATCTTAATCAGAAGGGAAAGTGTTAGGTAGTGTAACATAATAAATGTTTCAATACTTTTTATTCTTTGCTGCAGACTCTATAGAAAGTTACACGCATTTATCTCAGAGAAAGACATTTGAGTCTGATCATAAGAGAAAAAATGAGGTGCCTTTTTTTCAGGGAAAACCTGATTTCCCTAATTTTTCTAAGATATTTATCTGATTCATATTATTGAAACTATATTCATATTCGTTTGACTATTTTTTTTTCATTTAAGAGCCAGCTGAACCAAGCCAAATAGAAGTATCTTTAGATGGTAAGTGTTTGTCTTCTGTTATTATCAACAAATACTTTTAAGTTATTTTGAACAAAGTTGCATCTTTTTTTTTTTTTTTTTTTTGGAGGGGGCAGGTTAGTCAAAAAAAAGGGGGTTTTATTGGTTTCCAGTAATTTTTTTCATCTGTATTAATGTCATGCTGCATCACCTCCAGAATACTCTGCGGCAGAAGTTATTATTCAAATAATGTTACAAAGGAGTTCTCTGAATTGTTGTTCTTAGTGGATGAGTTATAACTATATGTAGACTTTGAGTGGTGGCTCATATCCTGAGCGATGTGTCGAGTTATTCAGCACAGGAATTTCCACAGTTTATGCAAGCGAATGATTGCCATCATCAGGAAATTTGAATGCCACGTTGGCCTGAATATACTGTGAGGGTGTGTTGAGGAGGGGGAGTACCTTCTTGAACGTAAGCTCTGAAAACGAGCTTAGAAAAAGTGCAAGAATATACTTGAGTCGTATCCTTTTTGGATGTTGATGTATGTGAGGCTAGGGTGGCTGTAGGTCTTCTACCCACCCTGTGCTTTTGCACATGGTCTTGGAGCCCTGGGAGGACTGAACTGACCCAAGACTTGGGACAGCTGTGGCTGCCTCTGGCATGGGGGATTCAAGGTGCTGGGGCAGTTTGATGGGGTGCTGCCTTCATGCCAGGTAGTCCCGAGAGGGGCTCTCTGATGTCAAGCAGCATCTCAGCAGCCATGTGCCAGCAGCACTGGGATGGAGGCTGCTGTGTGCCAGCGCTTGTCGTCTTCACGCTCTTGACTTGAGTTCATCCCCTCGTCCTGCTTAGATTCCCCCAAAGGAGAAAGCGTCAAATCTCAGTGCTCCTGTTCTTCTGTGTCCTTCTCCGGGGAAATGCCCTTTCCGGTCTCCATCGCCCCAGTTCCCCTGTCATGTCACTGCACTCGGGGACAAGCCAGCATGCCCGACCTGAACTGCTGTCACCAGCTCACTGGCCGGGTCACTCTGAGTGTTAGGAGCAGGTCATTCTCAGAATAGGGGTTAATGTCGCTGCAACACTCCAGACAAAAAGAAAGCAAATGTCAGAGTCATAGAAGAGCTGAGCTGCAGATTTTAAGCTCGCAGTGATCAAAAGCTGAAACATCAAATGTCTTTGTAATGCCAGAGCTATGTGGAATCACCGAAACAGAGGATGGAGGAGGGAGATGGTTGTTCCTGAATAGCCTCGTGCAGGAAATCTGGCGATGGGCCTGCAAAGTGAGGGTTTTGAAGAAAGAGGCAAGCGTGTTTTTCAATTTGTCATCCAAAACTGGGTTCAGACCCAGAGGAATGATCTTGAGAAAAGTCATGCAGTTGCTAAAGAACGCAAAATCACTGCAGGACTAGGCTGGAAGGTATAAAACAATCATGTGGCTTTGTAGTGATGAATCACCCAAGCCACAAACCTTCCAAACAACTTCAGTGAAAAAAACAATTTCCTTCTAACATCGTATCCTCTGTTTATAAAAAGAACAACATCAGGCTCCGGCTCATACAGGCAGTGCTATGCAGGCACGAGATTTCTTTCGTTTACCTCCAAGCGTACCTGTGAACAAGAAAAAACAAAGGTTTTGTCTCCTGGAAATGAAAAAAAATAATATCAAAAGATGATGAATGCTTTAGCCAACAAGAAAAAATTTCTTTCTCTCTCTTTTGTTTTTTTAAGCACATCAGAATGCCTTCCTATGAGATACTGTGCATTGGAGAAGAAAAATTAGCTAAGGTCAAAATTTGTTTTAGACAGATTGGAATATAATAATGCAGAAGTCTCAATCTAGCTGAGAAGAGAAGCAGTCCTACGGATGGAAAAAAATCTGAAATAATGCTGTGCAAACAAGAGTTTGTGCGGTGAATGTTAATTTAATGACTAACCCGGAAGGTGTGATGTGAGCACGAGCAGGTTCAGATGTTGTTAACCAGCTTTGGAAGACAGCATCTTCAAAAATGTAAAGCAGTGCTCATGGCTGATATGTTTGAAATCATAGGCTGCGGACTTCCCTTGAGTATTTGAAAAGCTTCACCCTACGTGGCATATTGAGTGAGGCGGATGGAGGAAGGAATGGAGCTGGGGATTGACAAAGAGGAGGGAGAAGGACTGAAGACCAGGATGCAGACCGGAAGAGTGATATAACTGACATTTTCTCACTGATTTTAAAGTTCCTTTCTTGTATTTCAGCTCCATGAAAAGCATTTTTCAGTTTCATATGCTTCTAATACCAATTTTTATTTCTGCTTTTTAAAAGCTAGAGTTCTCTGAGATCCCAGGCTGGTTTACATTGGAAATTACCATGTTCGCTTCAAAGAATCAGGTCATTGTGAATGCATTTTTATTTATCATTAATAGCTTAAAAGGTTAAATTAATGCTTTTCATATTTTTGTAGGTTAACTTCAGTACAACAATAACAGTAAAATCAGTTGAGAGGTTTCCTTTTTTTCTTCATTCATTGCTGCTTTTTCAATAGATATTACAGAAGCAGAAGAAAATTCTCAAAGCAAGAAACAGAAGGAAGTTCTCATAAAGCAAGAACCAGACCCAATGTGGTAGACCTCATCAATACTGGGTAAAAGAATTCAGTGTTTCTTGAAGTCGATACCTGTCATTTCTCTATTTTGGGATGGGGAGAAGAGGGCTGACATCATCAAATCATAGAAGGGTTTAGGTTGGAAGTGACCTTAGAGATCATTGAGTCCTACCCCCTGCCATGGGCAGGGACACCTCCCACTAGCCCAGGTTGCCCAAAGCCTCATCCAGCCTGGCCTTGAACCCCTCCAGGGATGGGGCATCCACAGCTTCTCTGGGCAACCTGGGCCACTGCCTCACCCCCCACACAGGAAAACATTTCTTCCCAATATCTCATCTCAATCTCCCCTCTTCCAGTTTAATTCTATTACCCCCCATCCTGTTGCTACATGCCTTGTTGTAAAAGGTCCCCCCCCCATCTCTCCTGGTTTCCAAATGGTCACTGAGCAGGACAGCTCTTCACTGTGATTGTGACATTGTCTAAGCTTGGGACACTTGGTGAAGCTATTAGTGATGACAAACCAACTTCCTTTAAAAGTCTGGGGTTTTTTTTTCTCTTCTGTTAACTTGTATGAAAAGCTTAGTTTAATTTACAATGCAAAAATGTCAATCTTACACTATTTTTAACTTCACTCCTTCCTAAAAATGACATTGTGGTGGAGGTGCTGAGCAGTGCTAGCGATGTTACCGTGTCACCAAATGCAAGGAGGCTGACCCACGCAGTTGTGAGTCTCTCTGCTGCATTCAGAGAGAAAATTGCTATTTTAAGCTCTCACAGCTCTGTAGTGCTTCTTCCCATTTCAGTTTTTTGATAATACTCCAAATATTTCCCTCATTGTATAGCGTTTGATACTTCAGCAGTTTGATTTGGTTGATACACAGTTGGACGTACTCGAGCTGTAACCTTGCCTGGCTTTAGTGAGAAGGAGACATGGTCTTCATCTCGGAGAAAACGCCTGTGTGCTGTTCCAGTCCTGAGGGCACAGACAGGGAACCAGCAAAACCGAGCTCTGGTTCTTCATTTCTGCCAGCCTGAGCAGTGAGAGCAATGATGTGGTTGCCCCTCGCCTGGAGCAGTGGCCCGGGGAGCCTGGAGCCCGTGGGTTTCACTCCTGGCACCATCCAGCTTTTTGGAGACAAGGCCAGCCTTGGCCGTGGCCATCCGTCCATGCACACAGCCTGGCGCTTGGAGGGATGCTGGTGGCACTGGGGTGAGGGACTGAAGGGACAAATCCGGAAATGATTTGGTGAAAACTGGCAGAGACTGATGTACGTAGTCTTCCTCATAAATTGGTGAAGTTTGCTTTGGAAATATTTGACATAAAACTGAACATGCTGGAGAAAACAGAATTTTTAAAAACTTTGGATTTGCAGTGGGAAGCGCTCCACCCAGTGGAGGTGTAAAAAGCCATCGCACTTGTGCATGAAATCTCGTGGGAATTCTGTGTGAGCAATGCCTGCAGTTTGGTGCTGCGGTGGTTTGGATGTTTGGATGCTTGAGGCCATCCACTGAACTGATACTAAAGCAAATATTTGATCCAAGTTCGTGCAGAGACCACTCAAGCACACATTTAATCTCGTATTTATTGAGAGTGACATTCAGTTTCTGCATTCTTTCTGAATCTAGACCTAAAGGGTGACACAAACTGCTCGTGTTTGTCATAAGATACAGAGCTGCACTGGAACTAACTCACTTTTGTAATTTTTTTCTTATCTAGTCAGAAGCATCCGGTTCTGGGAAGAGCCTGCTGGGACTGTCGTGAGCTGTGTAATATAACTGTATAAGAGAAGTACCTTCTATACAAACCCTTTTTGTACTTTTAGATAGAATTGCCTACTTTTTCAGCAGTTCTGTGAATTGACTTAAAGCAAAGAATGACTGTAGATTTGGAATGGCTGGTTTTACTACACAATATAAGGACTAAATTTGATGCAGCAATGCTGGAGAGATGTCAGGGATTCAAATCAACAGGGACTAAACAAAGGCTGTCTACATTTCCCAATAAAGCTGAATTTCACCGTACCTGAACTCATCTCAGCTTTTCCAATGAAGAAAAATTCCTGCAAGCAGTTCAGTTTGTTAGTTTTACTTTGGAAGGAAAAAAAAAAAATCATTGATTTTTTTGATTCTTACCCCTTTAATGGCCGATTGGACAATAGTATCTGTATAGTTGAACTGATTTTTCCTCCGATATCCATCACAATTCATATGTTTTTCGTAAATAAAAGATAAACTTTTTCACTTGACCGTTAGTACGCGTTAGAGATGGACTGAGAACTGATCAGTATTTCAGCATGTGGATTAGGAACCAATTTAAATTAAACCCTGTTATAGTGTTCCATTAACTCGAGGTAGTAAGAGCATGTTGTATCCGAATATCCCATGGTTTAGATACGATGGGTCTGGTCTTGCAGTCCCAACGTAGGCAAAACCTGTGTGGACCTGATCAAGAACTTTTCTCCTGGAGGCTGCGGGGGATGTTCTTCTGTTCATCTAGAACTAGCGATGGAAGCATACACTACAAGCTGCTCTAAGTCCCACTACATCAAAAACGAAGTCCCCCTGTAGTCCTGGTTATGCCCCTCATCCTGTAGGAGACTCACGTATGCAATGTTTTTCAAGTTTCAGAAACTGTAAGAGATGTAAAGTTCTGGCTATATGATAATCTTTATAGAGAAAACAGAGACTATTGTAAAGGTTTCTTTTTTATTGGCGTGGGTTTGGGATGTTATGCAAAAATGGTAAAACCTTATTCCCTGATGAAGAAATAAAGCCCTTTCTGATGGTTTTCGTGACTGTCCATGCAGTATACATTTCCGTATTTTACAACAAATGAAGCTGTAGTGGTAATTCTGTCGGCAGGTGGAACATGCTGGAGCATAGTTACTCATTCCAGCTACAGGTGGGTGAGGTGGTATCTTCAAGGAAAATCTGGAAGCCTTGACTTCAGTTGGATACAGCGTCTGTTCCTTGGGAGCAACCTGCAATTCAGCAGAAGGAGTTCAGAGCAGCTCCCGCTCTGTCATTCCAGAGGGAAAGCAGAGCTGCAGGACCTGTGCCCATGTTTTCCTAGTTGCTCTGTGCAGGTCCCGGTGCTCCCATGTAACTGTTTGGACCTCGCGCTGTTGGTGTCAGTAGGGAGCAGGGTTAGCTCCCCACCCAGTCGTTGGGGTGTACCTGGTTGTACCTTCCAGCTCTTGGATGGGAGCTGGCGGGAGCTGACGCGGGGCTGCCCGCCTGCCTCGGCACACAGCCCCCTCTCCGCCCGGGGGAATGAGCCCCTTGACTTAACGTAGCTGTAAGCCCTCAGCCCTACGCGTACTGTCTCAAGTTACAATTATTTCACTGCTGATTGCTGTAACACTCAGCTAACATACCTCCATGACCAGCTGTTATCAGAGCGAGGGCCAGTCGCATGATCGCTGCTAGAAACGTTTTGAACAGGGGAACGAGTTGCTGCAGATTTCCCCGCGTTCTCAGCTGGCTCTCCACTTCCCCTTTTGCAGAAGCGGAAGGGCGGTCCATCCCTCCTGCACTCGCAGCTATCTTTAGGAGACACTTTTTGCACAGCTGCTGGCCCAGCAAGGCTCAATATTGAAACGAGGGCAAGGCATCAGAGCGAAAAAACTGTGAAAAGAAGAAATTCCGGGCTCCTGCCTTGTTGAGTGTGTAACAGCGGAGCGTGGACATCCTGCGACTTCGCATGCAGGAGCTGAAAGAAGAAATGAATTGAGAATGGATGCGATGGTTTTACTGGAAGGACTGGAATCCATATGTGATGCTGGGGTTTAGGGTAGGGCGTGCGTCGTGTCCGTCCCGCTGCTGGGCTGGCAGTACTGCTGATGGGTGCGGTGGCGTTCGACCCTGGAGTCTCCTTTTGGTCGCGGACATTTGGAGTTCTATCCAGTAGAGCGAAATCAGACTTGACAATATAATTGCACCAATATTTATACCTTCCAAATATCAATTTTATATTAAAAAAATCTATTTATCTCTATATATAGTCCTGTATATAGCAGACTTTTAAGATGTATGAAAATCTCATTTCCAAACGGGAAATACAAGGGGTGTGGCACCCTTTGGGTATTGGGTGATAATGCCCTGGCTGTACTAATAAACGAGTAAATAAACAGAATTGCAACAACTTACCAGAGCTCTGAATATTTTTTTGGTCCAGCAGAGCAGCTTTGTGGTGATGTTTTTTTTCCCCCATCTTTTACTGAACGTTAAAGCCTGTCCTGTGCCTTGGGCTGGCTCCTTCAATGGGAATTTTGGATCCAAGGGGGTAGGATGTTTTCCCTTGGGATTTAAAGTTTTCCACGTGCAGAACTTGAACCCTTTCTCCTTTGTTTCTTTTTGTGTCTGTGAGCAGTGGTAGGCTGCTCGGGAGAGGGCAGACTTTCGTTTTCGGGATTTTGCAGCAGCTATCGGAGCACATCCCGCTGTTCACAGTTTGCCCTCAGTGACCAGCTGAGGCCTCCTTGGCTTGGGATTGAGTGAAGCTTAAATTTAAACTACTGAAAGAATCAAAAATTACATTTTGAACTAAATTAGGGTGGCACTGCTTCCTTCGGCTTCTAATTTCCTGGAGGTTTTGGTGCTAGTTTTGGGCAGAGCACTGCAGAAAAGAGGACAGTCCATGTGTCTGAGGATCTCTCAACCCCCAGCACTTGTCCTCACTGACCTGGACTGAAGTCTTGTCCCCTGGAGCCCTGTGTCCTCGCTCCAGAGCAGCGGGTCATTGCTGCAAAGCGCTGGAACGATGCTTAGTGGGAGGCCAGTGGAATTTCCCACCTCTCTCAAAACCCTGGTCCTGCATTCAGCTGCCAGCCTCGTTTCCCACGGCGGGAATCAGCCCCTGAACTCCCTAAACTCACACGGGTCTTCTCAAATTATCCTCTGGGCACCTCGTCACGACGAGAAGGTGGACGCACCAGGGGCTGTGTCGCAGCCGCTGTCTCCAAGCTCCGTTTAATTTCTCGCATCGCAAGATGAGTGAGGAAACGGGAAGGAGCGTGAATTCAGGGCTTTCCAGTAAGGCGCCGTCTGTAAAGCAGATTTAAATTTAGTACAAACAATTGTAATTATGAAATCAGCTTTCATGCAAATTTTGGGGTGGTTCTGCATCAGCAGCAGCGCTCGGCGGGACCCATGCAACCCCGCAGCATCTTTTTTACGGGTTGTATAATTTTGTCTTGCGTACAGGGAAGTCCCCATGTTAAAATAACAAGAAACTGAATTTAAATGACATGTTTCTGACCTCAACAGCTGCAAAGCACCGTGCTGGAGGCTCAGGGGAAGGCTAGGGTTAGTATTTTTTTCTTTTTAATGCAGCCAGAGCAATTTTTCGTCTTCTACAGCTAACGCGGGCGTCAGGGGCTGACCCTGCGCCACCATTTGCTGTTGGTTGTCGCTGAGGCGAGCCCGTGGTGGGGGGTTCGGGGCTGCTGCCTGCCGGGAATGGGGACCCCATGGAGCGCAGTCCCGGCTCTGCCAGGGCACAGCCCAGCACCGGCACCATTGTCATCAGGGTGCCCCTGATGGGGACAAAGTACTCCCGGGTGCCCCTTTGCCCGTGAGCAGGGTGGTGTTGTTCCGTGCAGCCCTCGGGTCCCTTCGGGCTGTTACGGGGCTGGAGGAGGAGGATTGGTGCGCTGCCATTCCAGAGGGGCTTTGCAAGGGACCCTCATCCATCCCCAGCCCACCCTGGGGTCCCCCATGGCCAGTGTCCCCACGCAGCCCTGTGCCCAGGTCACAGCAGCGCTGGGGCTGGCTCAGGTCCTCAGGGCTGCTCAAAGGAGCCTTTTGGTGGCAGATTTTTGGGGAAACTGCAGATGACCGAAAAGAAGCGGTGGTGCAAGGGCAGAAGCTCTTGCACGCGCTGCCCACGGCTGCACCATCCTGCCTGTGCCCCGTGTCCCCAGCTTCCCCCCCAGCCCTGGGAGTGCAGGATGGTCCCCAGCCATACCGAGGATGGTCCTGCTGTCCCTGGGCTTGCTCAGCCCACCCAGCTCTGTTCCTGGGGGTCAGGACTCCGCCGGTTGCCATTTTTGTCGCACTTTGTCCTTGTCCCTCTGCAGGACGGGCGCTGCAGCACCTGTGCGGATATGGGGCAGCGGTCGGAGGGGCCATCGGAGCACCCGAAATGTTCCAGGACTGTCACTGTGCTCTGATTCCTGAGGTGACTCCAGGGCATCCCCGCTGCCACCCCAGAGCCGCTGGAGGGGCTGGGCCGGAGACTCCCCCCGGGAAACACCGACTCAATACAAACCACAGCGGGTGAGCGATCACGGGCACGATTGCAGCGGGGCTTCCGCTTCCCCAGCGGCTGTAACGGCAAAGCAGAGCCGTGCGACGGCAGAGGCGAGGAGAGGACGCCCAGACAGCCGGGGAGGCAGGAGCAGGGGCTGGAGCGGGACACGGCGGCTCGGAGCAGCGATGGGGGACGCCTTCATCCGGCACATCGAGCTGCTGGGCTATGAGAAGAGGTTTTTCCCCAGCCAGCACTATGTGAGTATGCAGAGACCTTCTGACAAGTTGGGGTGACAAGCTTATTTCTTTAGAGAAACGTGACCGAGCCCTTTTTTGCGGGGCTCATGGCTGGAGGCAGCCAAAGGCTAAAATATCCTGCACACCCAAGATTTTGGGCACATCCTTTGCAAGCCGTTGGTTACTCACAGGCTTGGAAAAGGCTTTTCCCTCTGATTCCCTGCCGGCTGCATGTTTCTGTCCCCAGCCCATCCCGCTGAGCTTCCCTTGCACCCAGCTTGCTCACTGCCTGAGGTGGTGGGAGAAACTGAGCCACCCGTGGGGCTGCCCAGGGGCTTTGGCAGCTGCAGGGTGGGGGGTCCCCCGAGCTGCAGCACCTCGGCTCTGCCCCCCAGGTCTACATGTTCCTGGTGAAGTGGAACGACCTCTCCGAAAAGCTCGTCTACCGCCGGTTCACCGAGATCTACGAGTTCCACGTGAGTCGTGCTGGGGGGGAAGGAGGAGGGCAAATGTTTCCCTGTGCAAGGGTGAGGCAGTGGCCCAGGTTGCCCAGAGAAGCTGTGGATGCCCCATCCCTGGAGGGGTTCAAGGCCAGGCTGGATGAGGCTTTGGGCAACCTGGGCTAGTGGGAGGTGTCCCTGCCCATGGCAGGGGGTGGCACTGGGTGGGCTTTAAGGTCCCTTCCCACCCAAACCATCCTGTGATTCTATGAATTCCAGCTGAAATTGCCCCAAAACCAAGCCTGTCTCAAAAGAGGCTTCTGGGTCCCAGTGCTTCAATCTCCTTCACCCTGTGAATGGGGACCCACTGGTCTGTGCTCCCTCGGCTGGTTTCTCCCAGTGTTGAGCCATCAGGTCCCAGCAGCTTGTGCCCATGGGCAGTGGGAAGGGGGGCAAGATGCAGGCAAGGGGTGGGTGCCATGGGGTGTTCCCCAGTGCCATCCTCACAGCCATGCCGGTCTCTGCTCCGCAGAAAGCGCTGAAGGAGATGTTTCCCATCGAATCCGGGGACATCAACGTGGAGAGCCGGATCATCCCGCACTTGCCAGGTGAGGGGCAGGCACCGAGGCTGGCGGCTGAAATAGAAACTGCGGCTGGTTGGGAAATTCCCCGTGGGCTGAGCTCCGGCTGCCTCCCATGCAAGCACCTGGTATGATTTCTGTTCTGGGCTTGAAATCAAAACCCCAGAGAGGCAGCAGCTTCTCCCAACACCCACCAGCCCTGCAGACCCCATTCCTCCTCCCCAGAGGCTGGGCACCCCCAGGATGCTTCCCAGAGCATCCTCTGTGACCCCTGACCAGTGCACAGGGTCTGGCCTTGGGTGGCCTGAGCTGAGCTGAGCCCCGTTTTCCATCGCTCGGATCGGTTTTAGTGCCCTTATGTCAACAGATATTTTGTAAGAGGAAGCAATACAATGTCTTCAGTGACAGGGAGTGAATTCCTGATCCAAAGAGTTGATGCTTTGTCCCCAAGCAAGGTGCAGGTCAGCAAAATTCCCCTCTGCATTGAATTTCCTGCTTTAACAGCGGCAGGAAGGAGCGTGAGAAATAGCTGCGGGTTGTGGTCAACACCTCTCGAGGAGGAATAAACCTGCACCCCACCACGGAGCCGGTGCCATGTCTGGGGGGTGCTCCCCCAGGGGCTGGACTGACACCGCTGGGCTGGGACCCTCCCCAGGCTCTGCTGCTGCCGTTTGGGGGCTGTCCAGAGCCTCCTCGGCCCATTTGGGGAACTGAAAGTGCTGGGGACAAGGCAGGCGCTGGACTGCTGTGGGGGGACAGGGGTGCCACCGGGTGCACCCCAACAGGGGGTTCAGCACTGCCATGGGGCAGGGCTGCCAGTGGCATTTTGGACCTCTGGGGGCAAGAGTGGCTGCTGCAGGATGTGCCCCGTGGCCAAGGGAGGGGGGTGCGTGTCCCCTGGCCATGGGCTGGTCCCCTGAGTCCCTCCGTGTGCCCCGGTGTCGTCACTGCATTTGTGACCCATCAGCTGGGCTTAGGCTGGGGACAGATGAGGGACTTAGGAAATGAAATAGGGTCAAATGGGGTTATCCCATAACTGAAATGGGGTCACACGGGGTCTTTTCTGGGCTTGCACGAGCTCTGCACGCGTCCCCAGGCTGCAGGGGACGAGGCCACCTGCACAAAGCTCTCCTCCACGCCGGCACACAGCCATGCTCGCCTCCCCGGCCGTGCTGCCGAAACAAGGAACCCGCGGCTGCAGCGCTTCTGCAAAACAGCCGGGTCCCTGCTGCCAGCTTCTCCCCAGGTTTTTCGGCACCGTGCGTGTCCCCCTGTGTCCCTGCCACGGCTGGAGCAGCGAGGGAGGAGGCTGGACTGTGCTCCTGCAAAGCTTCACCTCATGGGCACCATGCAGCCCCCTGGGGCCAAATCCCCCCATTTGCAGGAAAAAGTTAAGGATTCAGAGCAGCCTGAAAAAATCCATAAAACTAGGGTGAGCTGTCTGCTTTTTCCCCTCTGTCCCAGCCCCGAAATGGTTTGACGGGCAGCGCTCGACGCAGAACAGGCAGGGCACGCTGGCCGAGTACTGCTACACGCTGGTCAACCTGCCCCCCAAAATCTCCCGGTGCCTGCACGTGGTCAACTTCTTCAAGGTCCGTCCTGACGACATGAACCCCATCACGGACAGCCAGTGAGTCCGGCCGCCTGCCGCTGTGGGGGACATCCTGTGTCCCCAGCCCCAGGAGGGCACCACGGCCGGGCGGTCGGCACTGAGCTGCCTTTGTTCTGACCCATCCAGGATCAGGAAGCCCGAGGTCTTCCTCCTGCCAAAGGATGCCAAGAAGAACTCCAGTGGTAAGATGCCTGGGAGGGGTGCAAGCAGAAATGGGGTATTTTTATTTTTGCAAGAAAAATTAAGCAGAAATGGGGTATTTTTATTTTTGCAAGAAAAATAAGCAGAAATGGGATATTTTTATTTTTGCAAGAAAAATTAAGCAGAAATGGGGTATTTCTGCTGCCTGGAGCTGGGGCAGCTCCAGGAGGACAGAGCAGGGATGGGCCGGGGAGAGCTGCCCCATGATTGATGCCCTGGCCAAGGCGCAGGCGGCAGGACCCAGCCCTGCCTGTGCCAGAGTTGCCACTGGGAGGAAGCCACAGCCCCGGGGGAATGAGTCCGTGTCCTGGGATCCAGCTGGTTTGGGTGGTAAGGAAACCCGCGCTGTCTGGGCATCCGGCGTTATCTCCGTAGTCTGGTCCCTAGGTTTCCCATAGCAGAGTCTCACGCACCAAAGTTAAAAAAAAAATAATTTATTAAGTGGTCCAGCAGCAGGGTCAGCTTGAGCTGGGAGCCTCCAGGGAGGGACCCCAAGCCCAGAAGTCCCAGGACAATGACACCCTTACAGACTGTTCACCTGCCCCTCAGGCGCTGTTCACGTGATTTTGGTCCAATGATGGGTTTGGTTTGGACCCTTCTAACGCCTCTTTGGATCCTTTCTCTGCCTCTGGGCAGGTCATCAGCTGTGGCACCCGCTGTTGATGGTTGTAACCTTGAAGCCTCCAGATCTTCCAGTCTGGGATTTTCAGCAGAATATGAGAAACTGCAAAAGTTCCAGATTGAGGATAAAAAGTTCAGGATTTAGCATAAATGCTTAGCCACAACACCTAGCCATAACCACAGCTTTGGGGTGTTGTCTACGTTATTCTCACACTCATAAACCGGGGGCAGGAGAGGGAACGTCTCTCACTTCTCCCCTGCAGACATCACGGGCCCCATTGTCCTGCAAACATACCGAGCCATCGCCGACTACGAGAAGAGCTCCACGTCTGAGATGCCTCTGAAAGCTGGGGACATGGTGGACGTCGTCGAGAAGAGCGAGAGCGGTAGGTGTCTGTGCCTCTGGAGAGTCCCCCAGGGCTGGTCCCCTCCTGGCCAGCAGGGACAGGGGCTGCCCTTGCGCCTTGTGTTCCCACACAGCGTGCCCTGAGAGCTGGTTACACCAGTGCAGGGGTTATGGGGTAGGGGTTGTATGAGGGTCTCCTGATGGCAGGCTGGAGAGGTGGGACCGTGCAAATCCCATGAGTTCAACAAGGCCAAGGGCAAGGTCCTGTGCATGGGTCGGGGCAACCCCGGGCACAAATACAGGCTGGGAGGAGAATGGATTGAGAGCAGCTCTGAGGAGAAGGACTTGGGGGTGCTGGGGGATGAGAAGCTCAACATGAGCCAATAATGTGCGCTTGCAGCCCAGAAACCACCCGTGTCCTGGGGGCATCCCCAGCAGCGTGAGCAGCAGGGCGAGGGAGGGGATTGTCCCCCTCTGCTCCGCTCTGGTGAGACCCCCCCTGCAGTGCTGCACCCAGCTCTGGGGTCCTCAGCACAGGACAGACACGGAGCTGCTGGAGCGGGGCCAGAGGAGCCCCGGAGATGGGCAGAGGCTGGAGCAGCTCCTGTGCGAGGACAGGCTGAGAGAGTTGGGGATGTACAGCCTGGAGAAGAGAAGGCTCCGGGGAGAGCTTAGAGCAGCTTCCAGTGCTGAAAGGGGGCTCCAGGAGAGATAGGGGGGCTCTGGATCAGGGGTGCAGGGACAGGGTGAGGGGGAACAGTTTGAAGCTGGAAGAGGGGAGATTGAGATGAGATATTGGGAAGAAATGTTTTCCTGTGCGGGGGGTGAGGCAGCGGCCCAGGTTGCCCAGAGAAGCCGTGGATGCCCCATCCCTGGAGGGGTTCAAGGCCAGGCTGGATGAGGCTTTGGGCAACCTGGGCTAGTGGGAGGTGTCCCTGCCCATGGCATGGGATGGGACTGGGTGGTCTTTAAGGTCCTTTCCAACATAAACCATTCTGTGACTTGAATTCTACGGAGAGGAGAAGTTCAGAGCAAATGCAAACAGCAGCACTGAACCTCTTGGTGCTTCCCGTCCCCTGGGACGCGGTTCACATTCACATGGAGCCACATGACAGTCGGGGAGGGTGTGGGGCAATCGGAGAAAACCCTGCCACCTCCTGGCATGCCTCAGCCCACAAGATTTCCTGCCCAGGAGGAAGCAGAGGAACTGGCCGAGCTCCCTGGCTGCACAGAGACCAGCCCTGGCGCTGCTGATTGCGCCTGGGCCACGTGGATGCCTGCGCCCACCCCAACTGGGGACAGACCCCCTGCTTGTGCCCCCCCAGTGCCCCCCAGCACCCTCTGCTCCTCCATGGCTGCTGTCGTTGCAGGCTGGTGGTTCTGCCAGTTGAAGAACAAACGGGGCTGGGTGCCTGCTGCCTATCTGGAGCCGATGGACGGGCCGGATGAGTCTGAAGAGCAGGATCCCAACTACGCAGGTAAACGTGGGGGCAACCAGGGTGTGCGCCGGAGCCCAGCCTGCCGCTGCTCCCCGCTGGGGTGCTCGTTGCAGGGCCCCCCCCGGGCAGCCCAGGCTGAGCAGGGCCGCTGGGAGGGAGATGTTGCTGTAGGGATCAATCTCATGGTTCGGCGCCTTCATGTCAACCTCAGGAGCTTCCCGTGACCTGCGGCGCAGCCTCAGATGCTTGTTTCAGCCGCTCACAGATGCACATCGACACCCAGCAGCCGTTCTGAGCTAGCCGGGTGATGCTGAGTCCCCAGGTTGGCAAAGGATCAGTGTCTGAACTGAGGTGCAGGGTTTTCCCAGCGCTCGGCTTCTGCCCTGTCCATGTCAGCCCCCCCCCATTGCCCATCCCCACATCACCCCATGGCCGTATCGCACGGAGCAGAGGAGCCTGCAGGCTCAGGCTGGTTGCTCTCCAGGCTTTGTCTTTGTGGTTTTTAAAACACTGCAACAGAGTCTATTAGCACAACACTTCCTTCTTCCTCATTTAATCACCCGAATTAGAAACACGCTCTTTGGCAGGGTTAGGGGTGTGTTCTCCAGCTTTCTCCTGGAGAGGTGCTGCGGGATGAGCCATGGGCACCAACAAGGCTGGGGAAAGTCTGGATCCAAATGTGGAGACCTGAAGCACCCTGGCTCTCACCTGAAACATCGGGTGGATGCTCTGGAGCCTCCTCTCCTCACCTGGAGAGGCTGAGCCCCGTCCTTGGGGTGGTGGCACCCAACCCGCTGTCCCCGTTCTGTGCGCAGGGGAGCAGTACGTTGTCCAGAAAAGCTACACAGCCGTGGAGGAGGACGAGCTGACCCTCCAGGAGGGGGATCTCATCGAAGTCATCCACAAGCTCCTCGATGGCTGGTGGGTCATCAGGTGAGAGATGCCAGGAACAAACCAGTGGGGCTGGGGCAGGGGGACGGGGTGAGCTCTGCGCCGGGGCTGGGAAAGCCACCGACTGTTTGGTGCCGGTGCCCAGCGCTTCCTTTTGCAGGGCTGCTTCTAGGAACCTGTGGCTTGGACAGATGTTAAATGTTGCATCTGGGGCTTCCTCTGCTGAGGCCTTCAGGAATATCCAAGGAGGAAGCAGATGGGGGAAAAAAAAGCATCTGTTATTTTGCCTCTATCTATTCTGGCACATTTTGCTTTGCAAAACCTCAGCTTTCATCCCAGCCCTGCAAACTCGGGCTCTCCCGGGGGATCCCCAGACGCGTCTGTGCTCTGGGGAGGCACAGATTGAGTGTTTGCAGAAGGACACGACATGGCTGCAAACGCCGGGGATCCTCCTACCCCAGCCTGTGTCAAGGCAAGAGGTCCAGGAGGATCTCCTGGTGTTTGCAGTTGGGCTGGACAGGGAGATGGGCTGGGGACCAGGGAACGTCACTTGAGTGCCCGGGACAGGGTGGCTGGCAGGAGGCTCTGAGCAAGAGAGTTGGGGGTGTGCAGCCTGGAGAAGAGAAGGCTCCGGGGAGACCTTAGAGCAGCTTCCAGTGCTGAAAGGGGGCTACAGGAGAGATGGGGGGGCTCTGGATCAGGGGGTGCAGGGACAGGACGAGGGGGAACGGGTTTAAGATGAAAGAGGGGAGATTGAGATGAGATATTGGGAAGAAATGTTTTCCTGTGCGGGGGGTGAGGCAGTGGCCCAGGTTGCCCAGAGAAGCTGTGGATGCCCCATCCCTGGAGGGGTTCAAGGCCAGGCTGGATGAGGCTTTGGGCAACCTGGGCTAGTGGGAGGTGTCCCTGCCCAAGGCAAGGGGTGGGACTGGGTGGGCTTTAAGGTCCCTTCCTACCGAAACCATCCTGTGATTCTATCATGCTTCTGGAGGCCAGTGAACCCCTCAGGGAAGATAATCTGAGCTGGTGAGACCCTGACAGCTGTGAGCCATTGCTCTGGCTGCTGCCTGCTTGTTTTTGGGACTCAAGCCACGCTTCCAGAGAGAGCCACAGGCACAGAAGGTGGGGGGACAGTCAAAGCCCCCCTTGCTGCAAGCAACATGAGAAACAACCCACCCAGCAGCAGCTGGGGCCAGGCACGAGGAGGTGGTTGCAGAACCATGACTGCAAGAGGTGTTGCGTTGTGTTGTGCTGCAGGAAGGACGAAACCACGGGTTATTACCCCTCCATGTACCTGCAGAAAGCTGGGGAGGAGAACACCCCTGTGAAGAGCGAGCTGAGGAACCGGAGTGCTCCGCCGCGGAGGTAGGAGAAGCCTGGGGTTAGGGAAGGAGGATGAAAGCTCTTCTTTGAGAGGGGTGAAATGAAACCAGACAGTGGTCTGGGGTGTCCCGTGCTCGCCCGGGCAATGAGGAACTGCCCAGGAGAGATGGGAGTGGGGCAAGGACAGAGCAGGAGGCAGATCCTGCAGGGCTGCAGCAGAAATAGAAAAATATCTGTGTTCCCCGACATCCGCGGCGGAGAGGAACCCCAGCAGTTCTGCTGCAGAGCTGCACTGTCCTCGCTCCAGCAGCTCCTTGTGCTTCTCCTTGTCCCTCTGCAAAGTTTCATTTCTGGGCTAATCTCATTTTGTTTTCAAATTGGCCTTTTTCTTGCTTCCTACGTGCATCCACTGACTCTCTGAGAATTGAGGAGAGCTGCCAAATGGCCTGACCTGATGGGAGGATTTGAGCTAACGGAAGGGATTCTATTTTGATGAAAAAGATAAAAAGCAATAATATCTCATTAATTCCGGTGCAAAGAAAACTGCTAGGAGGAGCAGAGCTTGCCTCTATCTTTCCTCCCTTGCGAGAAAACACGGCAGCCTTGCTATAAAATCTCTCTGAAATCCAGCTCTGCTGGAGTGTGAGCCAATGGAAAATGGCCCAGGTCCACCTGTTTGAGCTTGGTGAAGCTTCCTGATGCCCTTGGGGCCGGCGGGGGGACCTGTTCAAGGACAGGGACTCACCCCTGATGGGGGATGCTGTCCCCGTGGTGCTGGTGATGGCAGCCAGGCTGCTGCCGAGGTGGTGACCCGCCGTTGTGGGCGAGAGCTTTGCTGTGAAATGGGGTGTGTGCACAGACCAGAGCAGGCAGACGGGCGCGTGGCCTTGAGAAGAGCAGGACGGTGCCATGGGGTGGATGTCAGGAGCCACGCCGCTCACGCCCTGGTAGTGAAGACAAAGCGGTGGTCTCCGTCTGCCTGCCTGGGGACGGTCCCTGGTGCTGGGAATTCCCCTGTGGCATCATGCCACCGCACAGCCCCGGGCTGCTCAGCCTTTCACTTCTCTCGGTCATTTCTCTCCTGTGGGTTCAACGCCACACACCCGGGTGCACTTCGACATGAACCCACACTGTTCCCCGGCCCGGAGACTGAGCCTGGGGCGCTGGGGAGCCATGCCAGACCCACACTGGGGATCTCAGGGGTGCAGATGCTCTATGTTCATTCATCCAAGAGCCAGAGATTGCTTCCAGGGCTTGCTTGAGCTCTGTTGGATAAACCTCAGGCTGATCTCATCCTTCCCCCCTTACTCCTGACCTGCCTTGCCATCCCCATCGTTACTTTCCAGGCTTGTGCTCGGGCTTCACCCTTCAGTATTTGCTCCCCAAGCACCACTCCAGCTGCCTCCTGACACGTCCCACATTGTGTCCCACCTGCGGCCGCCCTCGAGGGCTGGCATCGCCCGCTGCCTGCCTCCAGGCAAAGCCCAAGGGCAGATGTTGGGGTGAGGCAGAGGAGGAAGCGTGGGGTCCGGCTGCAGCAGGGCCGGGGAAATCCTCAGCGAGCAAGTGCGAGGTGTGAGAGCTGCTGGCGCAGAAAGTCCTGTTTGTGACCCACTGCAGATCCACCATCCGGAACGCCAAGAGCATCCACAAGCAGAGCCGGAAGCAGATCAGCCAGGAGACCTACAGGAGGAACAGCAAGAAGTACATCCAGAGCCGGAGGAACATGAGGGAAAGATTCCAGAACAAGGCCAATGTCATCAGTGAGTGTCAGCAGGGACAGACCCCCCGGGGGTCTGCGGGAGAGCGCACGCAGGGAGATGTTTCTTTTCAATGAGGTTCCTACCTCTGGTTGTGGGTCTGATAGAGAAGGAGCAGATCATGGTCCTGGTGGGAGGTTAGCCCCCGTGTAGGACGTGTGCCTCCCTCTGTGCACCTAACCTCCCCGGGCTGCTGTCACCATTGTCATCACCACGTGCGCTGGCTGCAGGGAAGCACGGGGAGGGAGGCGGTGCAGAAGGGAGGAGCTGCTATGGAGGTAGATGCTTTAGACCTGGTCATCCCCGTGCGGGACCCATGACCTTCCCCAGGGAGAGCTGCTCCTTGCACAGACCCAGCGCTGGTCTCCCAGCTGAGCAGAGCTCCCAGCTGGGAACTGGTGGGCTTCTGCCACCACCTTCACCTCCGGGAGCCCACCACGGGCGGCTGAGACAGGAGGAGAGGCCGGAGCTCTGGTGGCCATGGCGTGGGAAGCTTTTGAACGTTCGCAGGGAGGTGTTGGGTGGTGGAGAGCTCTGACCCGTCTGTGTTCCTGCTTTACCTGCAGCTGAGAAAAACGAGCAAGAGGAGAGCAAGCCCAGAGCTCAGCCTGCCGTTCCTCCCCGTCCCAGCAAAGACCTCATCCTGAACCGCTGCACCGAGAGCACCCGCAGGAAGGTCCTCTGAGACCTCGGCCCCCCGCCACCCTGTGCTTCATCTCCTGCGCCACCGGGGCTCAGCGCTGGACTGGGAGACCCGGGGGGCTCTGGGAGGTGCTGCAGACCCCGGGGGCTGCCGGCCGGGTTGGCACAGCCCAGCACCCATCCACACCCAGCAGCACAATGAGCCCACGGTGTCCCGATGGCGCCGTGAGCAGGGACCCCTCCCGACTCCCCTGGTGCGTGGGGGCCGAGGGCTCCACAGCCATGGGAGACCCCCTGCCACCAGACCCCCTTCATCCCCCGGTTGTGTTTTGAACGATTTTGCATTTTTCACCAATAAAGGACAGACACTTCATGCCAGCGGCTGGTCAGGCATGGTGGCAGGAAAGGCGCTTCCCCCAGCACATCCCGGGGAGCTGGGCGAGGATCTCAGCTGAGAGATGCGGGTGGAGAGGACATTTGTTTGGGGGGACAAACGACGGCAGCTTCCTCCTGGAAGGCGGCTGCTCTGCTCCCTCCATTGGAAAGCAGGGCTGGGCGCGGGGCTGTGGTGTTCGCCAGGGTGGGGTGGGGGCCACAGGGCAGGGCGGCCACCCCAGACGGCCACAGGGTGTGAGGGACAGGTGGCCCAGGGCCCGTGGGGCTGGCAGGATGTGAGGGGCGAGTGCCTTCCCAAGGCTGCAGACGCTGGTCCTCCCTGCTGCCCACGGAGGGCTGCCATGGCAGGAGGCCAGTGGCCACCACAGCACGGCCAGCACCATCGGGACCGGGCTGTTCACACAGGGAGCGCGGTGCGAGGGCTGTGTCCGGGGGCTGCCACAGCCAGCCCTGCCACCGCCGTGCTGCGTGGGTTTGGCTTGGGTCTGGGGCTGGGTTTGGGGCTGGGTCTAGTTCTGGGTATGGAGTTAGGGTTGGGTCTGGTTTGGGGTCTAGTTCTGGATTTGGATGTGGGTCTGGGTCTGTCCCTGCGTCCAAGTCTGGAATTAGGTCTGGGTCCGGATGGGGGCACAGGTTTGGTCTAGTTCTGGGTCTAGGGCTAGGTTTGGGTCTGGTGTTGGCCTGGCCCTGGGTCTGGGACTAGGTCTGGCTCTGGCCTGGGTGTAGGTTTGGGTCCGCTCTGGGTCACGGTTTAGAGTTGGATCTCGATCTGGGTCTGGGTGGACCCCACCCTCTCCGAGGGCGCCATAGCCCCTTTAAGAGAAGAGCCACCGCGCCACATGTGACCACGGCGCCGCGCCGGGCGCATGCGCAGAGGGCGGTGAGCGGTGCGCGGCCCGCGAGGTGAGAGGTCGGCAAGATGGCGGCGGCCTGAGGGGCGCGGGGGCGATGTGGCGGGCGTTGAGCGGGGCGCGGCGGCCGCTGCCGGCCCAGAGCAGGGGCCTGGCCAAGCCGGCGGGCCCGCGGAGCGCTCGGCATCTGAGGGAGGAGGAGGAGGCCGCCCCGGTGTTCCAGTACGCGGGGAAGGCGGCCAGGCGCAAGGACCGCGTCTTCGTGTGGGGCTTCAGTTACTCGGGCGCCCTGGGCATCCCCAGCTTCGTGAAGCCGGACGCGGGCTGGAAGAAGCCGCGGAGGATCCAGGCCACGCCCTACCGCCTGGAGACGGAGGAGAAGGTGCGCCCGGGGGGGGAGGCTCTGTCGCGATAGGGTGACGATAGCGGCGCTTCTCGGGCAGCGGCCAGCGAGGCGATTATCGCCAAGTTTCTGCTGTCGGCTTTGAAGGTGTAAAGTGATGGGATTGAAGGACTTTGTCCGATGAATGTTTTGACATATCTGTGTGTAACCGCGATAGCGGGCACCGGGGGCACCTCCCAGGGAGCGAGGGTGTGAGCCGCCTGTGTGTGGTAACAGCCCGTTCTCGGTGGCTCTCCTGGCTCCTCTCACCTTGACCAAATGGGAAACTGGTGTCGGAAATCCCGCTGTCGGCATGTCTCAGCCGCCGCGCTCTGCTGCCCGGTTTGGAGAAGGTCAGAGCTTTTGTACCGGATGGCTTTCTGCTAAAGGAGTAGAATGGGGGAATATCATTTTCTTAATATCTCTTTGTGTTTGTTGGTGTGTTTGTGGTTGTTTTTTTTTTTTTTTTTTTTTTTTTTTTTTTTTTT
>WKFP01014351.1:717025-735251 GCA_011057875.1 Pterocles orientalis | reverse complement strand
TTTATAACTGAATCACATGGTTTTTGTTTGTGTTCACAGATCTCCTCTGCTGCCTGCGGCTATGGATTCACGCTGCTGTCCTCTAGTACCACAGACATCACCAAAGTGTGGGGCATGGGCCTGAACAAGGATTCCCAGCTTGGGTTCCAGAGGAGCAGAAGAGATCGAAGTAAGGATTCAAGTGTTTTAAAGACTTTCAGGGCAGCACTACAGGATAGATGTGATGTGGGAGACTGCGTTAGAAGGCATGAAAAACGTGCAGGAGGCTTTGATGCAGAGTGCGGGGCTGTGCTTTTTTCTTTTTTTAAGAGGCCTTTTTTTGGAATTTACCCGTGGTTTTGTGTGTTTTGTGATTGGTGAAGGTATGCATATGTTCTGTTCACTGCTTGCATCCTTGTGTGGATGTAATGAAACTCTAAGTGACTATTTACTCTGCAGAGATGTGTATGTGTTGGCTAAGGTTTTGCTTTGGATCTCCATAGTTTGGTAGTAGACAGTGTGGCGGACTGGTTAGTGAAACGATTTTGGCAAGATGGTTTGCTCACCTCTGATGCCTTTGCACCTATAAACTAATTTCCTTTCCCACTGAGATATTTTTATTCAGTCAGTGGAATTTTTTGTGAAGCTGTAGGGGTTTTTTATTTCAATACCAAATTTATTTTTGAAGGAAAAACGTGTTATTCAGTCATTCTGTGTGTTACACCACTTAAGATGATGATTTCTGTGCAGAGCATTGCTACCTTCTGCCTAAGATACGAAACCACAAACTTACTGCACTTACAGAATGGCTGTCTCTAACAGTTTAAATACATTCCTCCATAAAAAATAGGGAAAACCATGCTAAAAACAGTTTTTCTCTTTATAATGTATAAGAGACCATTAAGGTTTGGTGCATCTGATATGGGCAAAAGATTAAACTTTGTGGAGAAGCAAAAGAAAAAGTTTACTGTGGTGCTGCTGTCGTGCATTGCTGCTGGCATACTCTACAAATGTCCAAGAGTGCGAGCACGCAGCGTGTGCTTGTGTTTGCTCAAACAGCAGCTGCAAAATGAAGGGACCGCACAAGAAGCCTCCACTCACTTCTGCTTTTAAGGGTGTCAGCTCTTACTCTTGTCTTAGTTCTGCATGTGCTGATGTCTCAGGAGTGTCATATAGTTTTCTTGTTTTTCGTCTGCCTTGCAGATTATTTTTGCTGGAGTCCAGAAAGAGGTTAAATAGTTTTGCAGTTCAAGCCCTTCTAAGTAAGAGAGCATTCTGTGTTCGGTAGGATCTGTTGAAGGAGTGGTGCAGATCAGTGGGATTGCTGCTGCTCCGTACAGAACTTCCCGCAGACAAGCTTCCTGCTGGACCTGCTGCTCGTTACTCGGTTTTGTAACCTGGCTTTGGTAACTCCTAGTTCCAACACTGTGTCCCTGTAGCTGCTTCGTTTCCAGGGGGAATTTGCAGCCTTCTGACTTTTAGATGGTTGTATTTCATGCTTTTGACTTCTGTTGTTTCTAAACTAAACTACTAATGTTTTACTCTCGCTTTCCTCTTCCTTAGCCACCTCATTGCCTCTTTTCTCCTACATCCAACAGATAACAGTGGTGATTACCACAGATCCCAGCAGCTTGTGTTGCTCTGCTGGAAGGAACAGAGAGGAAAAGGTTATTTGCTTTGTGACTTCCGTGTCACTTAAGGCAGACAGAAACTTAGCCTTTCAGTTCCTGCGATATTGTACAGCAGGCTCCCACCGCTTGCAGACAGGCAGTTGTGATGCGCATCCTCGCATCGAATAGTGTCTTACTGTCAAAGGGTGTGCGTAGATTCTCCTGGTGTTTTTTTAATTGAAGGCAGTGAGAATTAGTTAAAGCACTGCTCTGTGTGAGCAGATACTGCTTTGGGTCCTGTGGGATTTAATTTCACTTGTTCCTGTGGCTTTTTTTAATACCAAAGCTTTTTATCTCCCTTTAACCTTTTCACTAGTACTGATTTATGTTTTCCTGGTCTTTTATTTCCCCATTTGACTGTAACTTATTACATATTCTTCAAGTTACTAAATCTTCTTTTTCTAGTCCAGCCTGTCATTTTCTTTTGTAAGCATTGTATCTCTTACATTAGCTAGCCTGGCTCCAGAGGGGTTTCTTCCATTCCTTATTTCAGAAAGGGCCTTTCATCTACCCTTCTTTAAATATGAAGCTGTAAGATTTTTTTGTTAACCTTTCATGCTGTCTTTCTGTGATTGCTGCTGTTGTACCTCGTTTGCAGTATCCCCAGCTGCACAGAGTGCTTACTTTGTGGCTGGTGTTAAACTCTCTAGTAATCCAGCCTTATTCACCAAAGTGGTTGAACATAGGGCTGAAAGCGTCAGTTTCTCAATCCTGGCCACCTGAAGCACCTAGGTGTGGTGGGTTTTTGATTAGACAGTGATTATTGGCCTCAGCCATCCCTGTGGCTTTTAACTTCTTCCCCCCTCCCTGATGAATCCCAGCCTGCCTTTTCCTTTGGTTAGTATCTTGGCTTGCTAAACTAGATCTGCTTTTGTAACAAAATAGAAGTGAGCATGTGTATGTACAACAGGATGGGAAATATATGATGGATTTGCTTTGTGGAAACTACTGACTTTTAAAATTTCTCTCTCTTCCTTTAGCTAAGGGTTATGAATATGTCTTGGAACCATCTCCAATTCCGTTACCCCTGGAGAAGCCGCAGCAGACTCGAGTCTTGCAGGTGTCCTGTGGGAGAGCCCATTCCCTGATCCTGACAGACAGCGAAGGAGGTACAGTATCGCTTGTGCTGGTGGCCAGGGACGCCTGACTGGGCGTTTGTTAAAAGCTCCGAAAAGGATTGTCTTCTGTCCTTTAGAACTAGACCCCAGGTGGGCTGTCTGCGCTGTAACTGCCGTGCTGGGAGCTGTTGGCCTTGGTGGGATTGCTGCGGGGAGGGAGAGCCCAGGGCTGATAACTGTGCTTGAGCTCTGCTCGGCTCCAGCTGTAAATGTATTGGAAGCTTTCTCACTACAAGTGTTGCAAAATATGGTTTGTTTATGTAGCCCCAGGCCTGGTTTAAGTGTAGCCTATTTGTCTTGTTCAGTCAGAGGCGTTTTGAATTCAGTTTTGGATGGCTATGCCAGTACTCTGGTGTTACTTTCCCCTTGCCGCCCCAGAGTGCTACATTTATAAAAGTGATTAATTGATCGGCTTTTATACGGAAGATCCTGTTTGTGAGTTGGCTCCCCACATCTCTGGGAATTCTCCGGCGCAGTGGCTTCAGTGCTGCGCCGAGCAATCCAGCGCTGCTTCTCAGGGGTGAGCTGGTTGGCTGGTTGATTTAGCACTCCTGCGGGAGCGCTGATCTATTTCTGAGTCTCCTTGGCAACAGCAGGATGGACTCGGCAATTCCTGAACACGAGCCAATGGGCTCCAGGTACCGCTCCTGTGCCTGCAACAACATGGCCAGGATATTGTTGACTAAAATGGATTCAGTCACTTGAATTTAAGTAGACTTGGTTTGAAGAGAGCTTATTCCAGTTTCTACAGTACTGTGTTTCACCTTGTGTACTGAGGACTGCATGAAGATATTTAGTGTACTTGAAGAGAAGCTTTCAGGGGATTGGACAGTAATAAAACTAGTGTGTGTTGTTGTTTTTCAGTTTTCACCATGGGGAACAATTCTTACGGACAGTGTGGCCGGAAGGTTGTTGAAGATGAAACTTACAGGTGAGAATCCAAAGATTCTAATGTTAAAAACGTGATTGCATGGAAACAACTCTACAGAAAAGCCTGAAGGTGGGAAAAATCTGGTAGCATAAGGATATCGTTTAAGATTAAGGAGTCTGAGAACAGGCTTTTGTGCTGCAGGTGTCATATAAACAGCCTGGCTTTAGACCCAGGCTGGGCACGAGCACTCTTCTGACACATTCACAAAAGACAGAAAGATGTCAGCATGTGACACTTTTTACAGGGCATAGTGAGAAAACCCGACCTTCATCAATAGCCTGAGATAATTGGTGTTAGTCTTTCTCCCTGCAGCCTTTCAGAGTGCAGGTGCTGTTTCTGAGGGTGTTAAAATGCCGTTTAATGATGAAGGAGCCATCCTTTTGTCAAGCTCTTTGCTGTAGCTGCCTTTGGATCTTTAGTGTGTTTCCTTTACAGGGTTTTTGTGGGCCACACTGAAGCATATTCTCCTCTATAAGGTAGTAGTGATGTAAGTGGATAGTGGGAATATGTGGAAAGTTACTAATTCCCTGGCAGGACCTAGAAGAGATCTTGCTGATTGTTCCCTCTGTGGTCCACTGGACTTGGCCTGTAGAGTTTAAGAAAACAGCTGTAACTTAGCTAGCTTTTTTTTCACCTTAGTACTTGAAGTTAGTCATTGGATTGTTCAGGATTCCTGTTTTTGTGAAAGAATGAAATGGGTGTTAACACCACAGTGTTTGTGCTCTGGGATTTAAATCTAGTTAATCTCTGGTTAAGTGTAGTGTTTATATAGGTGCTGCGGTATTATCTAGTGTCTGCTCCTTCCAGACTAGGGAATGTGTGTGAGGATTGCTCCCGCCCCCAATTCCCACGAGAGGTTATATTTAAAAATGACAATTCTTAACTTCTTAAATAAGAGAATGCAAAATTACTTTCCTTCTTTGTGCAGTCGTTTTACAGTGGATCTGTGCTCTTTGAATATGTAAGAGAACATGTGAAAAAATCTCTCTTCTTGTAATAGTAAAGTGGCTTTCAGTAAAGGCAGGTCTACCTTCACATTTTTCAGTTGCAGTCCTCTGAAATCCTCTGTCTTACCTTTTCTCTTCTTGGTGGTGGTTTGATGGTGTCCAGTGAAAGCCATCTAATTCACCAGCTGAAGGAGTTTGACAGCAGAGTTGTGCAGGTAAGGTTTTGATGCCTCATCTCTTCCTGTCCTGATTTCTTGCTCTTTTTCCCCTTTGGCACTTTTATATCGCTTGAGCTGTTTTATTTTGAATTTTGTCTGCCCCGTTTCAAAAGTGAGCTGTGAGCCAGCATTTCCCTAGGGCAGGTTTTAGGAGATGGAGGGACTGCAGAGCAGCATGAATGCCACGGAGGGCACACAGGTGCAGTGTTTCCAGGCGCAGGAGCCGTTTGCTAGTATGTCTGTGCTGCTGTGGCAGTACTCTGTGGGCAGTCATTGTTCCTGTTCCATGCAGCATCCTGGAAAACAAGGGTCATTCATTTAGGTCCACGTGATGAGAGTGTGCCATGGTACATCCTAATGATGTTTTGAATTAGGGTTGCAAACTTCTGTTTGGATTCTTCATTGGTTTTTTTGGGGGGTGTTGAATAGTTGGTACCTGTTTGTACTTTGATGACAGCAGTTATGTGCTTAATTTTCTTGGTAGTCAGTCTCTTAACTTCTGGATCCCTTTGATCTCTGGCTTTTTTTTTTAATGTCTGCTTTTGAAGATCTTGGCTTTCATTCATGCCAAGCCTGTGGCAGACATGGCTGCTGGTTCAACGTAAATCTCCATTTGAGAACAGATGTGTCCCGAGAGCGCTTATATGGCAAGGAATCAATAGCAGTTTGTAGCTGGCACAGACATCCATGGGAAGGGAGATCTCTTATTTTCTCTTTGCTGTTTTATTATGTTGTACTGCTGAATCGAGCTTGCTGTTAAATAGGGCTTGTTTTGGATCTCGGAACAAATCAAATGCAACATCGTATTCCACAAAGATAATTCTGCTGTTTTTTGTGCTGTATTGTGCTGTGCTTAGCCTTCCTTCTCTGTAGAGCTATGTGATCTGGATAGAAAGGTCAAAATCGGAGTGGATGGGCGTTGTGGAGGTTCATTGTTCAGTTTGTCTGCCAGTAGGGCTTCATTAAACCAATTCTGAACGCGTGGCCTTTCCTGAGCAGCTCTGACTTTTTGTTTGTGTGCAGGTGGTGTGCGGGCAGGACCACAGTCTGTTCAGAACCAAGAAGGGTGCGGTCTATGCATGCGGATGGGGAGCTGATGGACAAACAGGTGGGAGCTCAGCCCAGCTGGCATTTCAGTGACTTGATGAATATAAGAAGCTTAGTTCAGAGGTTGTGATGTATATTTGTCATGCATTTGTGGACAGAAAGGGGCTGGTATGTTTCCAGCTGTGTGCAGGTGTTCTCAATACTCTGGTGTAACCAAGCTGAGACAAACCAGTTCATTTTTGGAGGAGCTTTAGGATTCCGTGGTGGTGATCCAAGCATGTAGTCTGAGGAGCATGTGTCTACTGTTTGAAGCTTGTGAAGGGATGTGGAGGTGGCATGGGAAGGTTAGCTCCCTGGTTCTGTACAGATTTTGCTTTCCTGATTCTCATTTCAGGGTCTGTTTTGTTTCTTGCTCCTTTTGGACAGATAGAGGAGACCTTTGGCAGCTGCTGCTGTCTTAGCATGGGACCTTTGGCCAGGCCCTCTTTCTGGTGGCTCCTGCTGTCAGAATTTCCAGCCCTTCCTGCTGTTCAGCCCTGCTGCTCCTGAAGCTGGGTTCTGCCGGTGGTTCTCTTGTGTGGACGTACTGTAGCCCATCTTGTTTGTCATCTACATTCTGGCTCCCTGTCCAGGCAGCTGTTTGCCATGTAATGTGTGTGCTTCCCAGCCTCTTCTGCCACTTCACCTGCTGCTGTTTAAGCTGATTGCCAGCGTGCTGTTGCTCATGGCTCTCCTTGCAGAGACGACAAAGCTGGGTTGGGAACCTCCACCTTGTTGGTGTATGTGCCTAGCTTAGTTCCTGCTCTCTCAAACACTTTGGTCCCTGCCGACAAGAGAGGTGAGGGCCTTGACTCTTCTCCAGGAAGTTGTTTTGTACTCTAGAGAGGGAGTTTTGTGTAGTACAACTGGTGTTTGTGGCTGCTTGTCCACTGAAGCTGGCAGTTCAGAGGTATGGGCAGAAAGATTTCTTTTGGAGAGAAGGTGATTGCGTTATGACAAATGGTCCTATGTAGGTGTGGAAAGCAAGGATGGAAAAAATTCTTCATCACCTCGCTACTTTTTTCCTTTCAGGTCTTGGACACTACAACATCACCAGTGTTCCTACTAAGCTATGTGGTGACATTGCTGGAGTGAATATTATCCAGGTCTCTTCCTATGGGGACTGTTGTCTGGCTGTTTCGGATGAAGGAGACGTCTTTGGTTGGGGAAATTCAGAATACCTGCAGCTGGCATCTGTTACAGAAACCACACAGGTCAGTTGGCCTGGGGGCGTGTTTTCACATGTTTCAGTTCAGCTGCTGCGCTCAGAGTTAAAAATTGCACACATCTCCCTGCTCTGGGTCCTTTTGACAGCAGTATAAATCAATATAAACTAACAGCACTAGCGGGCTGGCTTTACCTGCGCTTACAGAACCCATCTGTCTGAAGTGGTTGTACAGCTTTAGGGTGGCATGTTTCCCAGCTATTGATAGGCAAAGGCTTGCGTCACCTCACCCCAGTTTGTTGGGCTGTTACAAAGGAAGAGTTCACCCTGTGTTCTCCTTTCCCCATCCCATGGACTTTGCACCAAATTGAGTTCCAGCTCGAGTGCTTGTGCTGGTTTCAGGACAGGAATTAGTCTTTTGGCTGGCTAATCTAGAATTTCGAGTGGTCCTGCTTCCAGCATGATGCTGGTCCAGATGACCCTTGGACGTCCTTTCCAATCAGCCCTTACGACGGTGAACTTTTCACCAGCAACCCTAGATGGTTTATAGATGAGTCCTAAACAAATCCCAGTGTCTCGCAGGCAAAAGTTTTTTTGGAGCAAACTTATGTGGGGCAAAAAATGTAGTATGGACTTGACACTAAGCATTGTAGTACTGAGGTAATTAAGCAGATGGTCTCTTACAGTTAGTGTAGGAAATGGAGTCAGGGAATTAATTAATACTCAAACTATTCTTGGCCGAAGGCTGAGAGCAGACAATTGCATTAGTATGGCTGTAGTAAAATATGTACCCCTGTTTCCCATGCCTCTCCTGTTGTATCCTGGATGTAGGGCTAATTACCGAGACCCATAAGGCCTGAAGACAGTGACCGGGTTAGTAGTGCAGTAGTTTCCTGGCTGGGTGCTCGGTGGAGGTGGAAGGCTCTGAAGTGGATGAGTGGCATGTTTGCCAGAGTGGGAGTTTTAGGTACAACATTGTTAATCCACAATTTGGACTTTATCTGAGCTGGATACTACCTGTGAAACCTGAGGTCACTGTTCACATGTGTCAGGCCCTGTGTATTTCTGTTGTATTGAACTTTATCAAATAAGAGTGATGTGCTTCAAGTGATTTCCCACTGCAGACCAAACTTTAGTCATCTTGTCCATTGTGAAAACTTGGAAATGTGCTCACCTGTTGACGTTTCCATTGTGTCTGACTTAGAGAGCCAGGGATGTAAGCAGACCTTAAGCATTCCCAGCTTTGTTGCTGTGCATGTAAGCTTTCCAGGGGGTAACCTTTCCCACTTTGGCTGAACTCTAGACCTTAATGAATTTCATGTAGATTTTTTAAATCTTGGGAGTAGCATTCATTCTGTTACTCAGGCAGTAAAGGTTGTCTGTATCAGGAATTCAGTGTATGTGAGCTTTAACCGAACCAGAGAACAAGTTTTAGAAGTATGTTGAGTTTGCAGTTTCTACCTTGTCTCTGATGACTCCCTTGCACCCTCCTACAGGTGAATGTTCCCAGACATTTGCCATTCAAGATTGGGAAGATCAAGGAGGCTGCGTGTGGCGGGACTGGCAATGTTGTGCTAACAGGTGGGTTCCCTTTTACAATCATCCTCTTCAATGCAAAGCCGTGCAGTAGTGACATCATGGAGCAAGGATCTTGTTCACTGGAAACAGGGAAGTGCTTTCTGTTACAAGGAAAACTGGGAGCCTGAGAAACCAGTGATTTAAGAATGTACTGGGGGGGTTATTTTCACTAGCCGCAGAGCATTGCTTCCAGTATGTGCTGTTGTGAGCACTTATGCAAACTGGAACAAGAGTGTGGTCGCTGCTTGCTGTTCTGATCCTTTGTCTGCTGATCACACGGGCCGTCCATGGCTTATAATGAAGATGGATATCGGAAGGAAGTCAGGCAACACTTGAGAGGAAGAAGTGCCCTTCAGACTCAGTATAAATCTGACGTGTAAATAAATAATGATAAACTAGGCTGGAAAGTAGAGAGGTCTGAGAACAGTGAGACTCTGCTGCAGGCTTCTTAGTGCAGGCCAGGGGAGCACAGCTTGAAGGTCACCGAGTGAAGGAATGAGGGAGAGGATTGTACCACTTTCATGAAGGATCATCTCAAGGAAGATATTCATATATACGATGTGGTTGTGATGGCAAGACATTTGAGCTTTTAGTGTGAAGGGAGCAGAGCAACTGACTGTCTTCTGCTGTCCAACTGCTGCCTTTCCTGGGCACCCAGCTTAAGGCAGGATGCCAGGCAGAGCCATTAGCCTGCCACTGGTTTGGCCATGCCTCAAAGGAAGAAGTGGTGATAATAAAACACCCAACCTCTGTCCCATCAGTCAGTAAGCTGAAATATTTTATTCAGCTCAGACTGTGTTGGCATTATTTCCCCATGGAGGTTTGGCCTGAGAAGCTTGATCTGCTTGCACAGCTTAGGAAAAAATTAGGGCATGTAGATGGGAATGCATTGTTTGCTATTTTTAAATAATCTAAAGGTGCTAGACTGCTCTGGGAGAAAGGAAAATATCCCTTTGGATCTGATTAACTCTTGGTCACAGCATGAATTTCACAAGCACAGACTTTCTTACAGAATGTGTTCTTATTGTAATGCAGAAGAAGGAAATGTTTTTGTCTGGGGTTACGGAATTCTTGGGAAAGGACCAAACCTAATAGAGACAGCAGTGCCAGAGATGATCCCACCCAGTCTTTTTGGCTGGTCGGACTTCAATCCGGACATCCGTGTTGCTCACGTTCGCTGTGGACTCAGCCATTTTGCAGCACTTACAAGTAAGTTTCTATTCCTGCTGTCATAGAGGGGTCATGTTGCCATATTACTGGCAGCTAAAAGTGAAAAAGAAAAAAAAAAGTGCCCATTTTTCTTTAGACTTAAAGCACACTGGAACGCAGCAGGAGGGGCGGGCAGCACATTTACAGGTGTCAGCAGGTTTGTAACACAGGCACTGCTGTGATGAAGCTTATGATGTGAACATCTGGCTATACATACCTGTCATTTTTAGAACTGACTTATGCTTTAATTAAGAAAGTGTTATTCTTCTAAAGCAAACAAAGCATTTGTGTCGAACAGGAAACCAGGGAAGGTTTTTTCATTTCCACGTGCAGAATGTCAGCAGCAGGATTTTATGTGATACATGGACAAACTAAAACTGAGAGTCTAAGTCAGCGGTAGATGTCAGGGTTGCTTGGCTCCTCTGACCGGTTCGGTGAGCAGTCTGAGGTGGGAGGACTTTTGAACATGCAAAGGGTGGGATGCTTCGGTGTGTACACCACTTGACACCAGCCTTTAAAGCAAGCTTTGAATTTGAAGGCCGTTTAAAAATGGGCAGCAGAGGGCAGCAGCACAGAAAACCCATGTGCTTGGTAGCGAAAGTGACAGTGTGCTAATGGGAAGTGCCAGCCTGCTTGCTCCTTCTTGCACAGCTGGAATGCATGGCACTGAGGGTACAGGGTGCTTGCCACTGCTCTGCCCCTGGCTCGGGAAGTGTTAGAAGCTGCATTCTGATTAAATTGTACTTAGTTATAGATTGTTTTGGTTGTCTCTACTGTGGGGCTGATCTGAACACTTCCGAGATCTACGTGTTTTTGCTGAGGAGCTTAAAACTCCCCAACTCTGAACACACATTTTGTCTTTTCCCCAGTTGTCATTAGAGGGTCACTTCTGTCAGGCAGCTGAACAGCCAGTCCCCAGGTGATGGCTGGGGACAGATTTCACTGCTTTGCCTGCACCGTTTGCTGTGCTGGTAGCTGATGAGGGTCGGTATAATTGTCTAACTTTCAGCACAAATTATTCCCAGGAATCTCTTTTGCTGCATTCTTTCTTCAAATAAAATTCCAACGTAAGAGCTGTAAGAGGGGGAAGCAAAGACTTGTGCCCAGAACTTGGTGCTTGTCCTGCTCATTAGGCATAATTTTCCCCAAGCACAAGTGTGTTTATTGTACTGGGAAACTAAGCTCAATGCTGCGTGTATAACCCTTTATACTCCCAGAAGCGCTGTAGCCACACTTGACAGCATCACAAATAGAATTCTTCTTTTTTAATGACTCTGCTCTATTTTTTTTATTCTTTTTTCCTGTATAGACAGAGGAGAACTGTTTGTATGGGGCAAGAATCTAAGAGGGTGCTTGGGAACGGGAAGAATGGAAGACCAGTATTTCCCATGGAGGGTAAGGATGGCAGTGTTAAGGTCACGAGTGTATTCTTTAGCTAGTCTTTGTCATCCTGAGGGCAAGGAATATCACATGCTCTGTAGTCTTGTTGAGTACTTTTGAAAGAAGTAGAAGCCTAAGATGGCTGTAGAGCTGCTTTGTTTTCCAGAGATCCTTGCCTTGCTTGCTTAGGGATGGGGTTATTCAGGTTTTTGGGTTTGGTTTTGTTTTGTTTTTTTTTTTTGAGTCTTCTGGTTCTGCTATTTCAATATAGATTTCAGATCCTGAAGCAAAATCTGGTGCGGTGCCATTGCTTCTGAACAGTTCTTATCTTCCTCCTGTCCGCAGTTTTCTACCTGCTATCCCTTACTGCCTCTTCCCTCCCTTTCTAACCTGCACTTCACTGTTGTCCGTTCTCCAAAGAAAACCACCGGGGTTGGTCACCTGTGACCCAAGAGCCTCGCATTACACATCTGAACGGTGAACATTTTGGTCGTGGCGATCACGCTACAGTGGCAGCAGGTCCACACGGCAGTGGGCTGCCTTCCCCTGCTCCTCTTCCAAGCCAAGCAGCCATGGTGGTGGGTCACCGGGCTGCCTGTGTGGTTACAGTGGGAGCTCCGTAGCCACGGAACTGTTTTCATAGCTGTTCTGCAACGCCTCCAGTTCTACTCCCTTCTCTCAGATGGCTCTGAGAGCCAGACTCAGTGGATGTCGAAGAGTCTTTGACTCTGGAGTTCAGCACTCAGCCTAACAGATGTTCCCAGCCTCCACGAAGGCCAAGTAGGAGAGCAGGGAGGCAATCAGTTGGACCACCCTGGAGTCCCGTTCTGTGTGTCTGAACTTGCAGTGGATGTGTTTCTTTAGCGCGCTTTCCCCTCCTTTTAAAAATGAACAAAAAAAGACCAACTCTGGAGCATTTGCCTAAAATCACAGTGCTGTGGCTGAGTGGAGTCTCCTGCCCTAGGACTAGCTGTCTCCCTCTCCCTTAGGTCTAAGGAAAACTTGTGTTTGTAGCCTCTGTGTTCCTTGGGTTTGAAGTCAGCTTTAAGTGTAAGAGCTGTAACTACGCTAGTGAGCGAGCGAGCGGGGTCTGCTTAGCATCAAAGCCAAAACTGCCTGAGGCTGGGTTGAGCCTTCGCCTCGTTCCCGTCCTTGGTGACGAGAGGAGGCAAATCCTTGCGGTGCTTGGGCAGATCCTCCTCCTGCTGTCAGGGCTGCTCTCTGCTCGGCCGTGCTGGTTCTGCTGCTGAGCAGATGGGCTGAGGCTGCAGCCTCCTCGCTGTCTGCTAGCGAGACCGCTCTGTCTGTCCTTCCAAGGGAAATGTTTCACAGGTCAGTGCGTAACCGTGTCTGGTGCTGGATCTTGCTTGCTCTGGGTTTTCAAGGTGGCACTTTCATAGGTACGAGTCCAGGTGAAACCAGCTGGCTTGTTAAGCAGAAGGAGGCTGAGAAATGGGAAACACCAGGTGCAAGGTACCAGCTGGGGAAATAATCCACTCTTGTGTGTCTGCCGCAGGTGACGGTGCCCGGGGAGGTGGTGGATGTTGCATGTGGAGTTGATCATATGGTCAGCATGGTGAAGTCCTTCACCTAGTTGCTGGGCCGTGGAGCTGTGCTAAGAAGATGGGGAACTTGGTGACAAGCTTCTTGGAGAGGAAGACTCATTCCGTGTGACTGTGAGCAGAGACAGCCAGAGCAGTGCCTGGGTGCGTTGTCATCTCTGCATCGGTGAAATGCTCCGGCCGGGCTGCAGGGAAGATGGACATTCCCCAAGGAGAGTGGAAGTGCAGGGAGAGCTCTGCTTGGTTCGTGAGGTGCTCCCGAAGAGTCTGAGGCCCAGCCCACAGCTGCCAAGTCCCCGTGTGTGTAAGGATGAAGAGCATCTCCTTCAGGGAAAACTGGCACAAGACGGAAATCTGTAGCACAGGACATTCATTTATGGACGCTCTCCTTCCCACCAGCTCTGGGCTGTCAGTGTTGGGCAGAGCTGAACTGTTTCTCAAGGAAAAGGGTTTTTAATAACTATATATTTTTTTTATGTGTAAGAAAAGTCGTGCTGGCTGTTGGAGACCAGCCCAGCTGTCCTCAGCGTCTGCCACCAGCTGCACTCTGCCCGGGCAGCTCTTCTCTGCGGAGGGTGGGCGCAGGGCCAGCGCCCAGGAGGCAGCGGTGTGCTGGCAGGGGAAGGAGCATAAGGGGCGAGCAGCAGAGCCGTGTGCCGTGGTACCTGCCGAGCAGAGGAGGTGTGAGCACCTGTGGGACCCAGCAGGCTGCTGGAGATGGGCTGCACAGCTGTATGTACCTGCAGCAGGTACGTATCGAATCTCCCGTGAAATGCTCCAAGCAGTAGGCAGAGCTGGGTTGGGGTTCTGTGTGGAACACTTCTACTGTGGAAATTTTTTTGGCCAAAATCCAAGCTGATATGTTTTTAATAAAGTGGTGATGGAAATATTCTTGAGCTTGACTTCACGCACGGTCTTGCAGTCAGTATTAAACTTCAGCATTTCGGGTCCCAGTGATGTGACAGGAAACCTCTTGTCAACTGGGACACCGCTGCCCCTGCTGGACTGGTCCTGGTGCAGGCGGGCGCTGTATCCACGGTCATGGGGGCACCACGTACTCACATTTTGGCTCCATTATCTGAAATTCTGTATCAAATCAGTTGTGTTCTTAGCGAAACTCAGGGGCTAAACTCTGCCTTAATGAAGGAAGTCTTGAAGGACTTTGTTTCACCTCTCCCGTAGTTCATGCGATGTACCCAGAAACAGAGAGATGAGGATGGGTTGTTATTGCCATGCTGTGTGACTGGAGTTGCAGTGGTGTGTGGAGGCAGAACGGGCCGAAAGCTACCGTTAAATTGTGGCAGACCTCCACTGCTGTGAATCCCCATTAAGTTAGCTTTAATTTATACCTTCTTCTGCGTGCGACTGGAGCAACTTCAGCTGCCCCAACCTGTCTTGTGGGCCTCAGGGGAGTCTCTGCCCTTTTACCACGAGGAAGCTTATTAAAGCGTTGAAAACAAATGTAAAAAAAACTACAGGAAGGTGTTTAACAGCCCCTGTGGTGGCTGGTGCTGTGTGAGGGGGCTGTGCGGGATGGCTGGCTGGTGCTGGGGAGCACCGCCGGCTTTGTGCTGCTCTGCTTCACGGGTGTCTCCTGATGCCACCTGGGGCTGGACCTTTCGGAGATCTGGGGTGAGAATTACTGCCGGGTCGTACCTGTTTGTGTTGCAGTCTTGCTGTGCAATAAATTGCAAAATCTGTGTCTTCATTCGATGCCAGCAAGGTCCTTAGCCCTGGGTGGAGGTGGTGTGTGGCTTGATGCTGTGGGAGCGTTTGCACCGCCATCATGGTGGCTGTGGGCATTCTCTTGGAACAAGGTGAGCAGCAGAGAGCCTGTGGTTGGGCAAACGCCGGCACTGACCCGTGTTTCGGTTACAGGGGCTGTCAACCTTGGCCCGGTGCCCTCTAAGCTGCTCTGTCACCTCCCTCCATCAACAGGACAGGGGAAGAAAATGTGATGGAAATCTGGGTCAAGATGAGGACCAGGGGATCATTTACCATCATGGGTGAACCAGACTCGACTTGGGGAAATTAATGTCTTGGCAATCAAACAGAGCAGGATAATGAGGAATAAGAACAAACACCCCCACCCCTCCCTTCGCAGGCTCAACCTCCCTCCTGACTTTTTTGCTTCATCCTTTTCCTTCACTGGCTGTGGTGTCCACGTGGTTGTTTCTCAGCTTTTCTCACTCCTCTCTCCGAGCTGCTGCTGTGCAGCGGTTTTTAACCCCTTCTGGAATATATTACCCTCAAGGCACTGCCAGGGTGGCTGATGGGCTCGGCCTTGGCCAGCAGCGAGTCTCTCCTGGAGCCATCTCTAGGAGAGAGAGCTACTCCCTGTGCTCAGCAGTTTTATACGGAGGGGCCCGTGCGTGGTGAAGGCAGGAGCTGCCGGGGTGGCTGTTGTGTGGCTGTGGCTGGGCAGAGCCCTGCCTCCGACAGGTTCTGGGCTGGGCACAGAGCTGGTGCCATCCCTGCGGGGGGGACAGGGCGGCAAAAGCCTCAACAGGCAGCGGAGGCCAGAGCTGGATGTTGTGTGTAGCTCTCAGGTTTTTTTAATCAGCCTAACTGAGCCCTGACGAGTAAAACTTCTGGGACGGGGTGTTTGTGTCCGCTCTGTCGCTGCCGGGGCAGAGCTGAGGCCAGGCTGGCGAAACCCAGCGGCAGACCGTGGCTCGTGAGAAGTGCTGTCCGTAACTCTCGCTCCCAGCCCCTGCTGCCTCCTCTAACTTCAAACCGTGGTGTGATGACCCAGATCATTACAGGTATGTGCTGTAACATGACTTTGCACCATTTTGTCCTTCAAAGTAGCAAATTAGCCAGCCCAAAATACACCTGCATCCCTAAATATACCTGCAGCGAGGTGGGGGTAGAGGCCAGGGGCGCACATGGGGAGCAGCTCAAATCAGAATTAAAATAACTTACTTGATTTTGCATTGATTAGCAAGAGTAATTTGCCCTCCAAGCACCACCTTGCTGTCAGGTTTGGATTAAAAATAGCCTGGAAGTGCATGGGGAGAAGACACTGGCGTAGAGCCGTATGTGTGCAGCTCTGAGCACGTCGGAGCGGGGCGGTGACACTTACCAGTGGCCGGGCTGGAGGAGGGAAGGGGTGTGAGCGATCCGTGCCCGAATTCCCTGTCTGCAGCCTGCTGTGTCCAGGGGCTGCCAGCAGTTCCCTGCAGGGCTGCCAGTCCAGCAGGGCTCCAGGAGCCCCTCTGAGCCCCCCACCCAGCCAGGCTGGGCTTGGCAACCAGCAACTGCCCCCCTGGGGACAAAACACATGAAAGGCCGTTAAAAATCCCAAAGGCTATTGTAGTTACCTGCTGCGTTACAGCAAACTCCTTTCGCTATGGTGTTCCTCAGAAACAAGTGACTCGGAGAACTGATTATTAGCCTGAAGCATTCAAAATATTGCTGAAATAATATTACTTTGGCATGATTCATCAGAATTTTTTTTTTTTTTTTTTTTTTTTTTTTTTTTAATCCATTACTGCTGCAGGTCAGCGAATAGTTTTTCCTGTTGTGTTTGGTGGGTCCAGAATAATGCAGAAATGAAGACGTGTGCACCCAAAACCACAGCTCTAAGGCAGTAACATTGCGCTGGAGTTTACACCATTGTGCTTGTCCCCAGAGAGTGTTTCTGGTCACTTGTACAAAACCCGTATGGACCATGAATCTGGGCCGTATTTGGGTACAGCTTGGTGAAGGCTGATGAGCAGATAGCGTGGGGTGAAACTTGTTTTTCTAAGCCGTGGTTTATAACTGAATCACATGGTTTTTGTTTGTGTTCACAGATCTCCTCTGCTGCCTGCGGCTATGGATTCACGCTGCTGTCCTCTAGTACCACAGACATCACCAAAGTGTGGGGCATGGGCCTGAACAAGGATTCCCAGCTTGGGTTCCAGAGGAGCAGAAGAGATCGAAGTAAGGATTCAAGTGTTTTAAAGACTTTCAGGGCAGCACTACAGGATAGATGTGATGTGGGAAACTGCGTTAGAAGGCAAGAAAAACATGCAGGAGGCTTTGATGCAGAGTGCGGGGCTGTGCTTTTTTCTTTTTTTAAGAGGCCTTTTTTTGGAATTTACCCGTGGTTTTGTGTGCTTTGTAATTGGTGAAGGTATGCATATGTTCTGTTCACTGTGCTTGCATCCTTGTGTGGATGTAATGAAACTCTAAGTGACTATTTACTCTGCAGAGGTGTGTATGTGTTGGTTAAGATGTTGCTTTGGATCTCCATAGTTTGGTAGTAGACAGCATGGTGGACTGGTTAATGAAATGATTTTGGCAAGATGGTTTGCTCACCTCTGATGCCTTTGCACCTATAAACTAGTTTCCTTTCCCACTGAGATATTTTTATTCAGTCAGTGGAATTTTTTGTGAAGCTGTAGGGGTTTTTTATTTCAATACCAAATTTCTTTTTGAAGGAAAAACATGTTATTCAGTCATTCTGTGTGTTACACCACTTAAGATGATGATTTCTGTGCAGAGCATTGCTACCTTCTGCCTAAGATACGAAACCACAAACTTACTGCACTTACAGAGTGGCTGTCTCTAACAGTTTAAATACATTCCTCCATAAAAAATAGGGGAAAACCATGCTAAAAGCAGTTTTTCTTTTTATAATGTATAAGAGCATAATCCATTAAGGTTTGGTGCATCTGATATGGGCAAAAGATTAAACTTTGTGGAGAAGCAAAAGAAAAAGTTTGCTGTGGCGCTGCTGTTGTGCATTGCTGCTGGCATACTCTACAAATGTCCAAGAGTGTGAGCACGCAGCATGTGCATGTGTTTGCTCAAATAGCAGCTGCAAAATGAAGGGACCGCCCAAGAAGCCTCCACTCACTTCTGCTTTTAAGGGTGTCAGCTCTTACTCTTGTCTTAGTTCTGTATGTGCTGATGTCTCAGGAGTGTCATGTCGTTTTCTTGTTTTTCGTCTGCCTTGCAGATTATTTTTGCCAGAGTCCAGAAAGAGGTTAAATAGTTTTGCAGTTCAAGCCCTTCTAAGTAAGAGAGCATTCTGTGTTCGGTAGGATCTGTTGAAGGAGTGGTGCAGATCAGTGGGATTGCTGCTGCTCCGTACAGAACTTCCCGCAGACAAGCTTCCTGCTGGACCTGCTGCTCGTTACTCGGTTTTGTAACCTGGCTTTGGTAGCTCCTAGTTCCAACACTGTGTCCCTGTAGCTGCTTCGTTTCCAGGGGGAATTTGCAGCCTTCTGACTTTTAGATGGTTGTATTTCATGCTTTTGACTTCTGCTGTTTCTAAACTAAACTACTAATGTTTTACTCTCGCTTTCCTCTTCCTTAGCCACCTCATTGCCTCTTTTCTCCTACATCCAACAGATAACAGTGGTGATTACCACAGATCCCAGCAGCTTGTGTT